>BSBK01005480.1:277500-350000 GCA_027943335.1 Chamaecyparis obtusa
TTGTAAGACCAGGGCATGTTAAATTTCTAATTATGAGAGGAAGTCTCATATCCTCGGTATTAAAAGATGAATATGTTTTCAGATTACTTAGATATTAACTATCAAGTATAATGGTTTCCTTTGGTATAACAATTCATTATTGCCTTGGCTTATTGTGTGAGCTTTGGAATACTGGTAGATTAACTTTACTTCATTTAGAGTTTGTTATATGCTTTTGTTGATTAAAAATTGTTATGGTTGAGGTTAGTTTAATTTACTTGTCTCCAACATGTATCTTCTTGAAATATTAAAATGGGTCGCTAAGGGATTTGTTCTAGGGGATCTCAAAGTCATATTACAATTCTAAGTAGTTTAACAAAAAAATATTGTTATTATGTTTTATTAGTGTCTTCAAGTTCGTGTGATAGCCATCATAATCAAGGACAAATATGAAAACAAATCCACCATTTTGGTTGGTATGCACAAGATCATAAAGGAGATCAGTCCTTTAGCACATATATAGTTTTTTTTAATTAATATACTCCCTTCAGTAGGCCAACTAGGTTTTTGTAAATAAAGGATGATTCATTGGATATTTAAATAGTAACATATTACCAAGAATGGTAGAAGATGTCTATTAGAAATGTGCAAGTAAGGAAAATCCATAAGGTTCCAGCTAGTATTGGGTTACGAAGAGGGGGGGTGAATCAGTAATCCCCGATTCCAATACCTAAAAATATTTTCTTTGATTAACTTGGTTAAACATAATTCACTATTTACCGACAACAGTAAATAAAATTTAACAATCAGTAAATCAATCACATAAATCATTCATTACATTTAACACTAGTATTTAATGTGGAAACCCAGCTTTGGGAAAAACCACTGTGGGAATTGTCACCCACTAAGAAAATACTCTTCTGAAGTATGTCTGGTTAAGAGCTAGTTTGGTTAAAGATTATAGTACACACTGTTAGGTGTGACTTGGTCAAGGGATTTACCTCAGATCTGTTAGGATCTTCACCCTGTTAGGAGTGGCCTGGTAAAAGGACTTTGAACACTCTATAGAATGTTACCTTTTGAAAAGATTTTATAATAAGACTATTAAGTCTACTTGGTTAAGATATTTCTTTGTTACAAATGCTAATAAGCTACAATAAATAGTTTGACCTATAGATTCACAACTACCTTTGCATAACTAGATCCTTTGTGCACTCTTCTATCTTCACTTCACTCCTTCACTTTCCATTGGCTTCAACACTTCATCAGATCCTTCTTTCTGACTCTAAATCTATCTTTTCCTTCTTCACTGCATTAGTCGGTGACTCTTCAACTCTTCAATTTGCCAACCATTTTCTCATGCAAATCCATCCTTTATATAGACAATTTTTGTTTCTTAATCTCCTCTATTACATTTTTCTTTGATCAATCTTAACCATGTTGACAATTTGGCTGAGTTAGATATCAGGTTGTTGTCATTATGGCAACATATAATATGTATGAAGATCGCATATGATAGCAAGCAGTTATGGCAGAGCGCAGAGTAAAATTGTCTAAGTATAAGCAAGATTTTCTAAGTCTAACCTGAGACATTTTTAGATGTCGATGTCGATATAAGTAAGTTTAGTGCTTGCACACTTGAACATTGATACTTTGATGTATATTGAAGACTCACTTGAGAGCGCAAGTCTGTACAACATGTACAGAAGAAGTTATTGCAGTATTACCGAAGACAGAGTTGAAGTCGATTGAACAGAGAATGAAGACATAATCAGTATGAAAGTTAAGGGATTATTTTGTTTATCAAAATAATAACTTAATCATTTAAGGGATGACATCCTAGATGTTAACCCTTGGGCAGCGCAAATTAATATATATTTTGTAAAGTACTTTATGTTTTGTAAAGCCGACTATAAAAGTTATTATTCTTAATAACTTGTGTAAATGTAAGACATATGTAATGCAAAGATATAAGTGTTACATATGTATGTGAAAGAAATTTATGAGAAGTTGTAAAGAGATAGATAAGAATAGGAAAGATATTCGATAGTAGTAAAAGGTTATATACCTTGCCCTTTTTGTAATTAGAAATCATTGTACATTACATGTTTGGGTAGTGGGCTCATCTTGTAATCATTCTATTTAGCAGGGTTGAGGCTTCTAACAAGGCCTAAAGTCCCTTAATCAGGACTGAGACACTATATGTATGTAATAGGCTCCTAACAGGGTCAACATCCTTTACCAAATACTTTTTATTAGTGGATCACTTGTGGGTATCATCCCCACCGAGGTTTTCCCTTGGCTAGGGTTTCTTCGAGAACAAATCATGGTGTTATGAGTTCATTTGCTTTATTGCTATGCATATTATTTAGTTTACTTTATTTTGCAAGTATCAAGTTAATCTGTTATATCCATAATTGGGCAAAAGTAAAAGTTTATAGAATACTGATTCAACCCCCCCTCTCAGTATTCCCTATTTCTAACAATTGGTATTAGAGCTTAGTTACTCAGAAAAGAATCATTCAGAGAAAGCCTAGTAGCTTGAGTAAGATCTCTATGGATATGGATCAACTACATGAGAATCTTGAAGAAGCTCTTGAACAGATTGATATACTTACTGAAGAAAGAGACACTCTGAAAGGAAAATATGATGATACAAAGAATCTCATTGAGAAGCTAAAAGAAAAGTTGGAAGAACTGAATTCAAAGAAGGAATCTACAATTCAAATTGAAGATTGTGATGAAAATCTAGAAAAAGAAAATGAGATCCTTAAACATGAATTAAAGATAGAAAATCTGAAGTTAAGTTTGAAAGATGGAAACAACAAGAATGAAACAAATCTAAAATCTAAGAATGAAGATCTAAAGTCTAAACTTTGTAAAGTGACATCTAAACTAGAGAAAACCAAATTATAGTATGTTGAACTTGAAAAATACAATACAATTGTGAAAGGAGAATTGACTCAGTCTAAGCAACATCTTGAAAGAATGTATTCCACCAGTGAAAAGATTGATGAACAAATGTCTTATCAAAAGCCACTCTATGACAAAACTGGTCTTGGATTTAACTCATCTAAGGTAAGTGAAGAAAGCAAGGAACCAGATCTAAAAATCTCTGAGAACACATATGAAAAGAAATATGATGAAGCTAACAAATTTGAAGATATACCTAATCCACTAAAGAAGATGATCAACCTAAAGGTACGCAAAGAAAATTCAAAGGTAGATGTTTTGCATGTAATACTTTTGGTCATATGAAGAAAAATTGCATAGGTAATCAATTTAAACCCCTCAATGGTTATTGTTATAATTGTCATGGTTTTGGACATAGAGCTATTGATTGTAAAAATCCTAGATTTAATGATAATAATAGTAGTAGAATGTTTAGAGATACTAACCATGCAGATAAGAAACCTACTGAAGATACGATCAGAAGAAATGTAGTTGTGTGTTATAGATGCAACAAGATTGGATACATTGCCAGGAATTGTAGATCACAAATCAACCAGATTGGACCGAGATATGGAAACAATGGAATAGTTTGCCAGATATGCAACAAATTTGGTCATACAACAAGATTTTATAGAATGAATAGCATGAGAAATCCGAACAACAGGAACTACACAAGAAGAAATGAGAATGCAAGCAATAGTTAGAAAGGATGCTGCAGTAATTTAGAAGAAATGAAATTTTTTAAAGGTACAGATCAAGGAGACACATTCAGCACACAAGGTAATTAGACAGGTGAAGTATTTGATAGTAAGTGTGAACCTCTTTCTAACCCATCTCAAAGCACTTAAATTCATAAAGAATGCATTAAAATAGGACTTAGGATAGTGTAGAAGTTAGTATAGGATGAATTGAGTCTTGTGCAGTTAATGTAAGGTAGTATGTGATGTAATGATGCTATGGTTAAGAGCGCATGAGCTAATATGAATATATGCAAGTTTGCAAGAAGTTTGAAGTTTTATAGGAAAGTAGGAACAACTTTTTGGAAAGAAGCGACAAAAGAATTGAATGCGATGTCAGAATCTTGAGGTTAAAAGCTTATGATCAGTATTGGTTAATCATTCAAGCGACTACAAGTGTTAAGGAGATCAAAGCAGTGGTGATTGAAAGCAGTTTACAAGATTTGGTGAAATAATTTCATGTTGGATCTACACAAAGCCCTAAATCATGAAATTGAGGTATTTTACTAAGAAAATCTATCAGACAGTTAAAGAATTTGCAAAAGATATGGATGTTTCATTTATTCACAACTTAAGAGATACAGTTAGACCTAAAATCAAAAGGGAACCTGTAGAACCCTTAGAAGAAGACCCTAGTCTCGCTTTATCAACCATTCCAGACAAAGTTTTACATTTGGAAGATGTAAAAGGTTATTTGAAATGCAAGTTTGAAACCATCAATGACAGTAGTGTGATTAAGTAATATGAGAAGATATATAATCAGGATATGTCATTGAAAGTAGGGTTTGAACATCTGAAGGAAAATGAAATTGTGAAATACTCTTTGAACTATGAATTTGAAGATGACGAATGCACAAAGATAATTTTAAGCATAATTCATAATGGGAAATTTTGGTTAGATGATAGAGTAATAGACATCATAGCAGACCTAATTCATGAGGTAACTAGTTTGTCAAAATCTAGAGTTATACCTTTTAATGAGAAGAATGTTAAGAAAATAGTACTGGATAACACTAAATCATCTTATAATGGCAGAGGAATTGTAATCAACAAGATAATTCAAGATGATGTTAGATATGTGTGTAAGATCTTAACATCTAAATTTTGTGCTAATTATAGAGAAGATGACATGGTAGCTGGTATGATTCATGTAGCTTATTTGATGTGTGTAGAGAAAGTTCAAGTAGATTTGTGTGAAATCTTGAGAATTCAGCTATTTGAGAACCTTGAAAAGATAAAGAAAACCAAGAATGCACAATTCAGATTCTCAACTCTTATCACATATATGTTTTTTCATTTGTTAAGAAGATTCCCATACACTATTGCAGAAGATTGGAATGACAACACAACTACTATGGAAAGAATTAACAAGGTGTATCTGAGACACCCTATAGATAAGGTTAATGAGAGCACAACCTTGGTAATCAAAACATTTCAGAATTAGATGAGGAAAAGATCAAGGATACCATAGGCTGTAGTAGAAAAGTACAAAGATGAAATATGTTTCATGGTTGATACTGACTTTACTTTTGTTGAAGCAGTTGAACCTAGAGTAGAATTCATAGATCCTCTTGGATATGAAGTATCTGAAAATGAGATAGAAGACTATATGAATAGACTGTTGAAGAGAAAATTGGATGTAAATAGTTCTAGATTTGGAACTTATGAGGAGAACTTTAACTCCACAAAGTCTCTACAAGAAGAGAAGTTATTAAAGAAAAGAGTGGAAAGCACTATCAAGAAAATTTTGAAGGATACAAGAATGTCAGAACAAGAATTTCTAATGGCAAAGTAGACCACATCAGCAATAAGAGACATTAGACAAAAGGAAGTTTTGTATGTTCCACCTTTAGCATCAATTGCAGCTCAAACTGAAGATGCACAAGTTACAGAAAAGGAAATAAAAGTTGAAGTGGTGAAAGAAATAAGGAAATCTACACGAACTTCCACCACTCCACTAGGTAAAAGGGTAAAGGAAATGGCAAGTGGGCCTGGTAAGAGATAGAAAACATTGGTTACCCCAGTGCAAAGGAAAATATCATAAATAAAAGATGATGAAGAAATTGGAAGCAATAAGAGAAAATGGAAACCAAAGATAGAAAAAGTGAATGCTTCAATCATTAATGATGGAGATTTTTCAAAAATGAACAAATACTATGAGTTATATGATTATTCAGAGAAATTGAACTTAGAGAATGCAGTTGTCAGACATATGTTACTGGCTAATAAGAAATTTGATAGTATTCAAGGGAAGATACTGTGTGTGTGAAAATTGTACCTAGCTGTAGACACAACACTTCAGTAAAACATTAGAGGTTAGCAGAAATCGAAATCGTGCAATAAATGAAAAACTAATCTACAGGTGATTTACTACCTTCTAGTAGATGCGAGTATGTATTCTCAGATTATACCGAGATCAGTGACCTTGATGACACCTAAACGAAGGATTTGAATGCAAAATCTAGATATAGAATGAATGCAATTAATCTTTTTTTTTTTTGGTTTTTCTGTGCAATTATGATAATGAAAACTTGATATGAATCTATTCTAGTATGAAAATTGATATGCTAAAATGATCTAACAATAATATTGTAAATGATATGGATACTATGCAAAAAACAATGAAAATCTCACAACAACTCGAATTCTCAAGATCGATTCTTCAGTCTCCAATTCGACAACGTGAGTGTGCAATTCATGGATGGATTGATAATGAAGAGCTGAAACCTTAATTTATAAAAATCTAGGGCTTTGGAGGTGCATGAAAGAAAGCCATAAATCACTCAAATAACTCAAGTTGATTTTTGAGTTATTTTTAAATAAAGGATATTTAACTCACAAAAACATGCAAAAGCAGAGATCAACTCAAAATAGAGTTTAGCTTTAATTGATAATTGATAGTTGTTTGCTTTTCTTGATTGTGCATGTTTTATTATGAATTAATTTAATAATAAAGTGATTTATTTCCAACTTAACTGATTTTAAAAAATAACATAATTGATTTATGGGTTAATCAATTATTTTTCAAACTTTTATTCAAAAACAATATTATTAAAAATTGACAACTTGCTTTAATTAATTAAATAAGAATTTAATCAATTATTCATAGGATTTTGGATTTATTGTCAAAATTAAATAATACAATTTAAGAATAAATATAATTAACTTCAATTAAACAATTAAGTGGCAGAATTAAATCGAATTAATTAAATATTGAGAATATTCAATTAATCAAACTTTAGGATAAATAAGATTTATCGCCAAATAATCATTAAATCAAAGATAATTAGGATAATTAAGAATATTACTAGGAATATTCCCCCAATGCAGAATTTAGGATAATCAATTAAATTCGATAATGTGCCGATGTACCTTAGGTTAGGACTTTGATGTCAATTTCATTCGTATTGTTGATGTAGGAGATTAATGAACCTATAGCCCATTTTTGGGGTATTACATTTTGCCCCTCTTTGAATTACTGTGCAAAGCGCAGTGGTTCAAAGACAGTTTGTGTATGATGTTTGAAACTGATGTTTGAAATTGATATTGATATGAAATAGAAACTGATTGAAATTGATATGAAGATAATAGGTCCTAAATGACCAAAGATAATGTTAACTATAACAGCAAATGAGCCGATGATTGCGAAAAAGTGTCAAAATGCCTGATTCCAAACCTTATGATTGTGAAGAAGTGAGTGACTGATTCCAGACTCGATTATCCTTATATTGAATCACATTGGTATCACATCTGAACCCTTCAATTTTTGAAGAACCAAGGAAATAACACAATTGAACTGATAGTTGCAAAAACTGATACAATTTACAAGATTAAGAGAATACTAGATTGATATGGATCTCGATGAATCTGATATGCCCTAAGTGATGAGGTCTTTTTGATGAATCAACAACTAGACGTGGTTGTTGTCTTAATTATTGAGGAAAGATATGATTTTAGCTTTAGATTACAAACTTTGAATGATGTGCAATACCATGCCCCTTTCAGGATTAAAATTGAAATCTGACAAGAAAAGTCAGCGTTGATAGTTCAAAAGCATGTTAATTGATTTGAGAAGTGGTTAAACATGTTTGAAAATGCATTCTGCATCGTTTAGAGGTCCTGGAGACCAAGTTTGACTAGGTTAAACCATGAGTTGACCATAGTTGACCAAGTTGAAATTCTGATAGTTTGATGTAAGATAATTAGTTAAGTTGAATTCTAGATTTCTATGATGATTAGAAGGTTGATTATGCAAGCAATAGATCATCCTAGGTCCAAAAAAATTTAATTGTGATTTTGACATAGTAAATGATCTCAGATTTGAATTTTGATCTCGAAAATGGATTTAGAACGTCGAAATTAGCCAGGGGTGCAATTTTTGTGAAAAACGGAGCACTTTTGAAAATTAGGTCAAAAGCTATATAAAGGCTGGAAGGGTCATTTTCAATTCATTTCAACCTTTTGACTTTAGAAATCTTTGTGGAGCCCTCTAAGCAAAATGGCAGATAGAGCAGCAGAACCGAAGGTACCTATGAGTTCACATTGATTTGAGCGTAGTCGGAGACACCAGAGACCTCGATAGTATGGACATGCGGTAGGTGGACCTCAGTGCTTTGCTAAAATGTCAATTTTTCCATGTTTTATAGGATTTTAGCAATTTTCATGTCTTTTCCATTTTTGAATTTTGCATGCACAGAAACTCGTATGACTCCCCAGTGGGACTCGTACGACTTTTCAATAGTAGCTAGGTTGTCGTCTGATAAGCCCCTACAACTCATATCAGAGGGACCCATGAGTCGTACGACATTCTGTCAGGTCCCTCATAACTCATATGAGGAGGGATGATTTGTCATGCTACTATGGTTTGTCGTTTGGTATGGTGTCGAAAGTCGTATGACTTTTCATGCCAGTCTGAGTTGTCGTATGGAAAACAACGAGCTCAAAACTCAGTATTAGGTCCAATTTTTTATTTTTCTGATTCCTTAGCCTGATTGCTGATCTATTAGCCTACCTTTCGAAACACTGAATTGCCCCATTTTTGTCCTTGTAACCTATTCTGTGATCCAATTACTAATAGGATTCCCTGTTTCTATGCTGTGTAGGTTGTATATCTAGATGTACATGTTCGGATCTCTCATCCTGCTACTCAGAGATTATGTGTCTCCTTGCCAAATCCTATGAGGGTCCACCTTGCTTCTTGTGGTTTTGAGCACTTGATACATTTACTCGAGATTAGGGCAAATCATGGTTTATTGACTGCATTGATTGAGAGGTTTCACTCAGAGACCCAGACCTTTGATTTGCCAACAGGGGAGATCACTGTTACCCCTAAGGATGTATACCGGATACTGCAGATTCCTTTCCATGCTGCTAGGAGACCAGAGTATGTGAGTTCAGGGAACTTAGGTGTGTTAGCTTTTAGACATCTCTTTGGAGATGATACCCAGATGACGGCCTCCATTTCCTGGGAGACCCTAGTTCAGAGATATGGATAGATACATCAGCTGGAGTGCATCATTGCCAGGATGATTGGTGGCATTATCATGTTTGACTGTCAGCAGAACGGTCTTTTGATGGGCTGGGTCCCTATGGTAGCACGGTTGATGGCCACTCCCTCTGAGTTGGCTTGGGGTCAGTGTTTATTAGCACACATTTTCTCTGAGATGCATGAGGTGGTGTATTAGGAGAGCAAATCTTTTGTGGCAGGAGCTCTTGTTCTACATATATGGGCGTGGGAGCATATCCCAATGTTGAGACCTATTTGTACTTCTTAGAGGTAGCCTCAGGAGCCTGTCATTTATAGATATGTCAGATATGTTATACTGGGATGGATGGGTCACACTGAGTACTGGAGGCGATGCCTCGATGATATGACATTTGTTCACTAGAGACCATATGTAGCCATTGAGCCTTGGCCTACTACTCGAGAGCAGTTTAGCTATTTCTTTCAGAGCCGTGTACTGATTGGGAGGTCCTCATCCACCATAGAGAGGTTTCTGATTACTAGGGTCTGGCGGTAGTATGGACGCATTCAGGATGCCCTAGAGGATTACACTACATATGCATAGATAGGGCATGAGATTGGACTTGGATGGACACAAAGGCTCTCTTATGCTTTGTGTTCTCAAGAGTACAGTGCTATTGTCGGTAGGGACTGCGAGTATAGACCAGATGTACTAGATGCTAGTGTTACTGACAGATTTATCTCATGGCTTTTTGATCACCCTATTCACAGATTTTTTGATCCCATTGAGCTGATACACTCCATAGAGGAGGTGATGGATGTTACTAGTGCTCTGATGGGACAGGGTCCCAGACCTACACAGGCTCCTATGGTACACCCCACACCTCCAAGACCCAGAGTGATGGCTCCACCATAGAGACCATCAGGACAGATGAGGGCCCCTCGTCCCACTAGTTCCACAGTAGGTAGATCTTTCAGTTCTCATAGACAGACTAGAGGAGAGGTTGGCACATTAGGTGGAGTTGGTTTGGTAGACGAGGTACTTGCAGCTGAGTAGGTGGTAGGTGGTGGTATGGACTTTACAGAGGGGGATACTAGTTTTGATTTAGGTGCAGAGGTCAGACGTCACAAGGCATAGAGAGCAGAGACTACGGAGCAGGTTGCCCCTGATACTGATATGCCAGATGTCGATCCAATTGTTCCTCTTACCCCACAGGAGACTATTAGATGTCTCAGAGTTTAGGTCAAGGACCTAAAGATATGTAGTGCTAGGTGGGAGGAGAGATTCATAGAGGCTGATAGACAACGCACTGCACTTACTAGAGAGGTACAATGTTTATAGGCAGAGGTGATTCATCAGACCTTGAGAACTACATATTATGTATCAGCTTATTATACTACAATTCCTTCAGCACAAAGAGTTCCTACCTACTCACAGTTCATGATGGCATCAGAGGGAGCTAGGGCCCTGAGAGAAGAGCCAGTGCCTGATGCACCACCTCCACCGCCATTAGATGTAGAGGATCATGCTGATAGCTGATTGATCTGTGATATGTTCTAACAATTTTGATCGGTTGATTCTAATATACTATACTCTTTTTGATCATTGATATATTGTACTGATTCTGATAGCTCAGCTGAGCTCATCTTTGTATACTGTGCCAGTAGTGCACCCCTGACTATTTCAAGATTTTTAATATATATGAGATCAATATTTTGGTTGTGACTTCATATGTACTTGTCATGTTTTGATTTATGATGATATCATGTTATGCTTATGCTATGGATAGAGTAGAATGTATGTACGGATAAATGCAGTGCAATGATTTCTTTCATATGTATGGATGTTATGCAAATGTATTTGATTATGGAAATATGTATGTATGATTTATGCTTATGCACATGGATGAAATGTAATGCAACAAATGGTTATGATATGTAAACGCAATGATACACATGATATATTTTGCAGGTATTGATGAAAACAAGTACTCAGTCTTATGTCAAAAAGGATGTTTAACCCTGGAGAGTAACTACTTGCGATTTGATTGAAGAGACCTTCAAGTTAGGATTCAGCTCTTGTTAGATTTGAAGAGATAATTGAAGAATTGTTTAAGCTTTGAAGTTTGTTGAGTCATTGTGAGATCATGCAAACATGCAAAATGCAAAGAGACATGCAGTATGAAATGCAACCTAAGACCTAGGACCTAGTCATTGATCATGTGTCGGTTATTCTCATCATTGAATTTTTAGGTAACTAGATAAATCAATACAATGCCCACTAGTTATGAAACCATAGACATATGAATATCAATTTGTATGCGCAGGAATCAATACAACACCCAATGATTAGGAAACCATGGATATATGAATATTGATTTTGTTTTCGGAATGTCAAATTAGATATAAGCATCAAGGCAAAAATACCAGGATGACCTGAATATCATGTCCATTTTGATATAGCAATTTGTATAAGCATCAAAACATAAATGTCATGATGACCAGAATACACCTTGTGGTACAAACACATCAAGCAGTCAAGAGATTATTCTAAATCTAGTGTGAATTTCCCATAGTGACCCTTTATCATTCACATCCTTAGGTAAGATCATGTTTCATAGTAGGAGAAATAACTCACTCAAAAAGATAATAGTTAGATCAAACTTCCTTGAATTTTTTAGGTATCAATGGTCGAGGTACGCATGGCCATCTAATCGAGATAGAGGCTCTTACAGTCGGACACCATTTCAATCCAGAATTTCCAAAGTTGTTAGATTTTCACATACAAGTAGAAGACAAAGAAAAGATTATGCCCCAAGTCATCACTCTCTAAATCTTGTAAAGGACATCATCGAAGAGCTCAAAGGGACACAATATGCAAAAATCTCAATGCAAATCAGTAAACATACAAGGAGACAAAAGCATGTAAAAAGCATAGATTGTTTTTAGTTTGATGTTGATGCAAAATCCTTTCTGGAGATGAGACGGACTGACTGACTGACTCAAATGAAGCTTCAAAGGACTCTGACTGGATATGATACACCTAAGATACATTGGAGGCCATAGGATATGACATTGATTACCCCCAAGTTTGGACATTCATAGGATACAGATGCTTGAGCCGATTGGTGTACAAACCGACTTATTGAAAATAGTAATGTAGAAATAAACTGGGAGATATGTACAAACTAAAGCAAGACTGAAAGCTAGGAAAGACTAAAATTGCGCTGATAGATGGAGCATTTTAAAATAAGTGGCACCCGTTTGCCAGGTTTTCACCATCTTGGTAGAGATTCTATTTTTGCTACCAAGGCGCCTATTTTCAGGTTTTCACCAAGGCACTTTTTCTTTTTCTCATTTTTTTATATTTTTCATTTTTTCAATTTTTTTTTTTTTTTTTTGTACTTTTGATTTTTTCAATTTTTTTTGTGAATCATCAAGGTGCCCATTGCTAAGTTTTCACCAAGATGTTCATTTTTTCAGCAAGTTTTCCAATTTTAAAGATTTTTTTAGGACATTTTACCATAGACTGAATGCCTTAGGCATAGAATTTCTTCAGATGGAGAACATTGATTGGTTCTCAGAGTTGTTCTCCTTTAGTCATTGAGAGTTGATAGGAACTAGAGCCGAAAGTAGAAGTGATTACAAAGGGACCCAGCCAATTAGGTTCAAACTTCCCCTTGTGTTCTCGATGTGATTGATTTTTAGGATTCTCTCTCAAGACTAGATCACCAACCTGAAATTTGCTGTGTCTAACTTTCTTGTTGTAACCTCTAGACATTCTCTTCTGATATACTTTGAGATGATCATACGCTGCTTGTCTGCACTCATCTAGTAGTTCAAGTTCTTGCAACCTAGACACTCTGCAGTCATCATCAATTACTAGACCATGCATTCTGATTCTTAGTGATGGGATTTCAACCTTAATAGGTAGTATCGCTTCAGACCAATAAACTAAAGTGAATGGTGTAGCCCTAGTAGGTGTTTTGATACTTGTTCTGTAGGCCCAGAGAGTTGGATTGATCATGAGATGCCAGTCTCTTCCTATTTTGTTAACTGTACGATGTAAGATTTTCAATAGATTCTTATTAGAAGCCTCTGCTTGGCCATTCCCTTGAGGATAGTAGATAGAAGACCAATGTTGTGTGATCTTGAATTTGGCACATAGATCATCTAGGTCTTTGTTCTTGAATTGTCCACCGTTATCTATGATTATGGAATGAGGTATCCCATATCTGCATATGATATAGTTCAATATGAACATAGATATTTTCTTTCCAGTTGCTTGTGTCAAAGGGACTGCTTCTACCCATTTTGTAAAATAATCTGTAGCTGTGATTATATGGGTGTGTCCATTAGAAGAATGAGGATGTATAGCTCCTATAAGATCAAATGCCCATTGGTGAAAAGGCCATTGTGTAGTAAAGGGAATTAGATCTCTCCCTGGAGCATGAATTAGGTTGCCATGTACTTGACACTTTTGAAAATTCTTAGCAAATTTGATAGCCTCTTTCTCCATCTCAGGCCAATAGTACCCCGCCCTAATAAGTTTTTGAGCTAGTGTTAAACCATTTGAGTGTGACCCACAAATACCATCATGAACTTCCTCTAATGCACGTTGAGACTCTTCCCATTCTAAACATCTAAGTAGCATACCATCTAGACCTCGTTTGTATAGATCATGACCAATGATGACATATCGGGAGGCATTATGGATAAGGTATCTCTTTTCATGGTGGTTGAAGGTATCGGGAATGATTTGTTCTTGGAGATAGGAAAATAGGTTTTTGTATCTAGATGAATCATGACCAACAATAGTGTAGATCATGCGGGTCTTGGGGGAATCATATGCAGGATAAGATAGTGCTTCCACTAGGAACTCATAGTGTAGCTCATGTTTAGGCTACTGTAATAAAGTAGATAGCATTGCCATTGCATCAGCAACCTTATTCTTTGTTCTAGGTATTTGCTCAAATGTGATAGATAGGAAATACTTCTTTAGATCATCTACCATTCTCTTGTAAGGAATGAGCTTTTCATCTTTAGTTTGGTACACATCATTGACTTGATGGATAACTAGTTGTGAGTCTCTATGAATGTGTAGTTCTGTTACCCTCCATTCAATCACTATTTTCATACCATTCAAAAGGGCTTCATATTCATCAATATTGTTTGTGTAATGGAACTTTAATCTGAATGCTTTGGGGATTGAGTATCCTTGAGGAGTTATGAACAATATGCCTACTCCTAATCCATTCTATGTGTAAGAGCCATCAAAGAATAACTGCCATTCTCTAGAAGAAAGAGTCATGATAGAGGAATCTGGAAATTCCATTTGCATTGGTGTATTATCAATCATAGGTGCATCTACTAATTGATTAGCAATAACCTATCCTTCGATAGCTTTTCCTTCCACATATTCAATGTCAAATTCACTTAAGAGCATGACCCATTTAGCTAATCTACCTGTGAGGGTAGCTTTGCTTAGAAGGTACTTGAGTGGATCAATCTTAGCTACCAAATGTGTGGTATGAGCTAACATGTAATGTCTCAATTTCTATGATGCAAAGATCACAGCTAGAAAAGCTTTCTCAATCATTGAATAGGTCTTCTCATATGAAACCAATGTTCTACTGATATAGTATATAGCTCTTTCCTTTTTGTTCTCATCATGTTGTGCAAGCAATGCCCCCAGTGATGTATCTGTAGCAGAGACATATAAGATCAATGGCTTCCCATGAATAGGAGGCATCAAGATAGGCGGATTTGATAGATACTTCTTGATATGGTTAAAGTTGTTCTCACATTATTCATTCCATGCAAAGGTCACACCTTTATGTAATGTTTTTGTAAAAGGTTGTGAGATGTCCGCTAGCTGTGATATGAATCTTCTGATAGATTGAACTCTTCCTTGTAATGTCCTCATTTGACTGATATTCTTTGGAGGTTGCATTTCCATTATAGCCTTTACTTTAGCTGGATCAATTTCAATGCCCTTCTTTGAAACTATGTATCCTAAGAGCTTTCCAGAAGTGACACCAAAAGCACACTTCTTAGGATTTAGTCTGGGACTAAATTTTTCCATTCTGTCTAGTATCTTGCTCAAGTCATCTAGATGTGTAGCTCTAATCATAGATTTTGCTAAAGTATCATCAACACAATCCTCCATAGTCCTATGCATCATGTCGTGAAAAATAGATGTCATGGCTCTCTGATAGGGAGCACTAGCATTTTTAAGCCAAATGGCATGACATTCCAACAGAAGGTACCCCATGCACATGTGAAAGCAATTTTATCTTGATCCTCTGGAGCAATATTTATTTGATTATATCCAGAAAAATCATCCATTAAAGAATACAGCTCAAAGCCCGCAGTCATGTCCACTATCATATCAATGTTAGGTAATGGAAAATCATCCTTAGGGCATGCTTTATTTACATCTCTAAATTTTGTGCATACTCTGATTGATTTATCTAGTTTGGAAATAGGTACAATATTAGAGATCCATTCAGCATAGTCAATAACTCGGATGAATCTGGCTTTTAGTAGCTTCTCTAGTTCAGCTTTTACCAAGAGTGCAACATGAGGATGCATCTTTCTCAATTTTTGCGTGACAGGTTTGACATTTGGAGCTATAGATAAATGATGCATTATAAGATTAGGATCCAACCCTGGCATATCTAAATATTTCCATGCAAAGTTGATCTTCTTTTCTATTAAGAATGTTGTAAATTTTTGCTTCTCTTCTTCTGATAAAGATTGTGCTACATGAATCAACTGTGGTTCTTCTATTGTTCCCAAGTTGATAGGTTGAGTGGGTTCAATTAGAACTAGAGATCTATCCTATAAATGACTCCAAAGGACATCAAATATCTCATCCTTAGGCACCTCAGAGAGGTTTTCACCTTCGGATATGTCTTTTATTTTTACTTTTGTAGGTTCTGAGACTGCCACAAAGTGGTTTTCACCCTCATAACTCTTTTTCTTTTTCTTTTTATTCTTTTTTTTTTGATTAAGATATTTGATGTCCAACTCCATCATGCTAGTGCTCAGTTCACTAATGGAAGTACTCATAGGCTCAATTGCATTAAGGTAGCAAGCAAGGGCATAGTCATTCGGGAAGGTATAAATACCATGGCTTGGATTTGTGGAGGTTTGATCAATAAGGTCTGGATATTGGATAGTCAAAGTGGGGAAAGATTGGGAGATAGTGTTTATGGATATGGATCTATCATCATTGGTCCTAACTCGACACTCAAGTTCAAAGGTGATATTACAACTTAAGACATTCAATTCGTGAATAGGCTCAATGTCATTGTGGGAGTCCAATTGAGCCATAGGTGGATCAGACTTGATAGGTTCATCATTTCGCTCTAGACTTATGTTGGGTTTAGGGGCATATTGGTGAATAACATCAACATGTTTCTCTGTAATAAGCTCATCTTCTTTTGGAATGGCTCCCCATTCATAGTCATTAGATTCTTCATCTATGCCTCTAGGAAATCTAAGAACATGAGTAAAGTCGGGATGAATACCCCAAAAAGGGTTACCCTCAGATTCTGATTTGAATTCATACTCATGAGAATCTATCTCAGAACAACTACCACCTTCCTCTTCTTGATTATTTTTTAGATTAGCTGATTCTTGTGTTGCAACTATCTCTTGATTGATAGGAGGTTCTTGTGTTTCTACTACATTAATTCTTTTGATTGGATCATCTTTATCATCAAGAAGGTCTTTGATCTCCTTAGGCAATTTTTCATAGGGGATGAGTTCTGAGCTGTCTGAATCACTATCTGATGGTTCAACTTCCTCCTTCTTAATAAGAGGTTCGTCTGGTGTGATCTTCTCTATGACATGAGAATAATTACCTCTAAGGTGAAAGGGTTTCTTTTTAAATCCTAGGCCAACTTTGTCTTTATTTGCTCTACCAGTATGTGGGAGAGGTGCCTCAAGACCTTTTCCTCTGACTCCTAGAGGTCCTTTACCTAAATATCCCATCTTAGCTATTAATTTATCTCCTGGGCCATATGACTTAGAAAGATCTATTGGTACCGCTGAGTTACTAGTTTGAATATCATGGGATTCAGATTCATCTTTGTATAGCCATGCATGCATAGCTTCATACTCTTCAAATTCTTGCTTGGAGACTTGTTCTGCTACAAAATTCTTTTTATATGCCTCAAGAGGTTCTTTAGAATCTGGTTTGGATTGTTTTAAAGATTGCCCATAAGACTTAGGTGAGATAGGGAGAGATGTCAAAGATAAGACTAGCTCTATAGTATATTCTCCCATACCATTGTCTTTGATTATGACCTCTTTTGCAATGTCTTCCATTTTAGATGTGGATGCTTCTTTGGTTGGCTCAATGGAAGATTCTCTGTTATTAGGCATAAGTTTATCTGCACTTTCCTTTAATGTATTGCAAGTGGTGGATATATCTACTAGAATAGTGACCTCTACTCCTTCATAAGGAAATTTCAAGCATTGGTGAAATGTAGAAGGAATAGCCTTCATCTCATGTATCCATGGCCTCCCTAGAAGAATGTTTTAAGGCAAAGGTAGATCAAGAACTTAACATATAGTATCTCTGATAACTGGACCTGCCCTGATAGGTAAGACAATGGTGCCTTTAGAAGATATTTCTTGTTCATCATAGGATTTTATAGTTATTTTATTTCTAGGATCAATAGCCAATTCTAAAAATCCCAATTGTGTGATCAAGTTGTAAGAACAAATGTTTAGGCCAACGCCTCTATCTATTAACACACGTTTGACTCTACAGTTCTGGATCAAGACTTCTATATGCAAGGGCTGGTTATGTGGGTGACTCAAGGAGTTGTCATCTTCCTCTGAAAATGAGATATATTGTGGAGATGTAAGATGTCCAACCTTAGTCTGGAACCTATCTAAATCAAGGTCATCAGGAACATTGGATCTGAGCAAAGCTTTGTCTAGAATGGCTCTATGAGTTGGAGATATTCGAAGCAACTCAAACATGGAGATTTTTGCATTAGTGTGTTGGAGTTGTTGAACAATGCTATAAGATGTTGGCCTTGAATCTTTAGGATTGGAAGATTTAGAAATAGCCTTCGGTTTGGAAGCGGAAGAAAAATTGAAGGGCATCATAGGGACATTTGATGAATCTAGGATTTGTCCATTCAAATGTGCATGAGCTTGTGATCGAGTGACTGCATTAGCTGAAGAATGATCTCTATCTCTTCACACAATTATGATGACATTGCAATGTTCAGAGAGACAAGGTTCAACCATATTGATAACAACATTATTTCCAGGGTAAGCATAATTGACCTTTGCCCCCATATTAGGCTGAGAAGATGAAACTTCTTGACCATGTTTTGGAAATGGTTTTGTGAATGTTGTATGATCATTATTGCTCTTATGATTGTCAATCATGATGTCACCTTTATTAATTAGATCTTGAATAGTATGTTTCAAGCGTAAGCAGTTATTAGTTTTATGACCTTTACCCCGATGGAAATCACAAAATTCATTCTCTCTCCACCATTTTGGTTTAGGTTCAGAATCAGATGGTCGGATCTTAGGCAAAGAGATGATGTTATTGGCCAGTAGAGTTCTCATAGCTAATTCTAAAAATTCTCCAAGAGGAGTGAACATTCATTTATTATCAATGGACCACTTTTTATATTCTGGCTTCTTTTGAGATGATTCAAGCACCTTTTGTTCTGAAGCTTTTATGGATTGGGTACCAATAGTTAAATTGAAAGCTAGTGCCTTTGATGGGGCACAAATAGTATCAACAACACCATTTGTGACAATGCCTTTATTCTTGTTTTAGTTTTTATTCTTGTCTTTAGAACTAGATCCAGATTCATACTTGTCCTTTTGAAGTGTGATGTCTCCTTTTTTTACAAGTACTTTTTTGATTTTGATTGCATTGTCAACCATTTTATCAAAAGATGTACGATCTTGCATTTGTAAAGGATAATTGATCTTTGGGACAAGATTATTGATGAAGATTTCCAGTTTCTTGATTTTTGGAATAGGTCTAGCATATAGAGAGAATTTCTTCCTCCATCTCTTAAGAAATGTTAGGAATGGTTCTCCTGGATATTACTTGAGATTGCAAATATCGATCATGGTGACTGAATGTTGAATATTGTAGGAGTATTGTTGATAGAACAATTTGATCAACTCTTCAAAAGTTTTGATAGTAGAAGGCAATCTAGAGAACCAATGAATGGCTGCTCCCCCTAGAGATCGAGGGAAGAGATGCATCAGATAGATTGGTTCATGCATGAACTCCATAGATTGTGTACAAAATTCTCCAATATGATCTTGGGGATCTGAGTGTCCATCATACTTATCATACTTAGGCATCTCCACTCTTTTTGGGAATGGTGGCATGTACAAGTCTTTGTCAAATGGAAAAGGACATAGGGCCTCCATGGAGAACTCCTTGGGTTCCTTTTCTTTCTCAAGGTTATTAAGCTTGACTTGCATGACATGCATCTATTTCATCATAGCCGTGAGTGGAGTTTCTTCCTCATGCGTAATAATATCTTCAACATTAAAGTTGGGAGGAAGTTTAGCTCCTTGATGAACCAATTGTAAAAAGTATGCCTCTCTGTCTTCTTTTAAGAAATGCTTCATCATTCGTTTGAAGTTATTATCATTTTGATATTGAGCAATTTCTTTAGGTGTGGGTTCCTGATCTGCACCATGTTGAGATTGAGCTCTTTGAGAGCCCAAGTTTGTCCCTACTTGAGACATGGTGGGAGTTCTACCTGGGATAGATTGATGAGGAGTTTGGTGATTACCCCCGTGAGTAGATGAAGGAGGAATGTAACTAGTTTTTAATCGAAAGTTGCCAAGACCGTCATCTTCGTAAAGACCAAAATTGTAGAGTTTTTCAAGAGTTGGAGCTAAGTGAGTAGACAAAGCTTCGATGTCAAGTGCTTCTCCCAATTTCTTATGAGAGGAAGCTCTAGTTTCCACCATTAACCTTGGGTGAATCGAAAGAATATGATGAAGACAACTGAAGAAGGAATTGAATCAAGACGATCAGATGACACAACCTTGTCAAGGTTTGATTGATTGAAGCATAGATTTGACTTAGATGAGGGATACTGTGCCCTAGATGTATGGGTAGATTCCCAAAAGATAGCAGACACGAGTTCACAAAACTTAGTCATTTTGATGATTGATTAAAGATTGATAGTTATGACAAGGTTTTGACACAAGATGATAAAGACTCAAATCGATTAAACAGAAGGCTAAATCAGATTCAAAAGGCCACTTTAGGAAAATGATTGGATTCTCAATATTTGTTGCTCTGTTCCTGACACAGTGATTTTTTTGACAGATTTTGGAAATAGGCTGGAACAACTGGGTCTCTGATAGTTCTGATAACTTTCTGACAACTTTTTGAAATTTTTCAAATGACTCTCTGTAGGCTCGTACGACAGTGGGTATAGCATGAAATGACAATTGAAAAACTCATACGATTATTGAAAAACTCGCACGATAATTGATAGCAGGAATTTTGAATTTTTGGAATTGACTGGCAACAAAACTCGTACGATAGTATACTTGATACCATATGAAAATTTGGGGGTTCTGAAATGACAATAGCCAAAAGTCATACAAATTTCTGACTTTACAAAATGGCTGTTGACTCCAGAAAGGTGTTTTACTTCAATTTTTGCAAATTTTGGGTTTTCAGTGTCAAATTGTTTGCAAATTTCAATGTCCAGATTTGAGGATTATAACAGATTTGTTCATTCTCAGTAACCAGATAGATAAGCAAGCACGCAAAATAGCAAGCAAGTGATTGCAAGCATGTCTGAAAACAATGAACAAGGGAAAAAGCAACCTTGTGCATGAACAATCAAGTGACTTATTTGTGCTAATCCTTAGAAGTGCTAATTGTTTATGTTCCAAAAAGTTTTACAATAACTCACATATTCCTAGAAAATGAAAATTTGGCCTCACTAGGGTTTTTAGTAATGGTTTGACTCTGCAACTTTTATGATCCAAGAGGGCGAACTCCAATCTAGGTGCACTAGGGTTTTGACACAGTCTATGAACTTAATCTTCAGGATCTGCTAGGGAGATCTGACAACCCAACAAGAGACCGCACCTGTGGAGATTTCTTCCAATAGGACATTTATATAGCGGTTGTCACTACCATGACAAAAATGGCTATTACCGCTTGAGGTTCTATCAACATGGTTGACCTAATTAAGGGAATGTCCACTATGGTTAACCCTCTCTAAAGGTGACTCACAAAATATACCACATGGAGACTGGTTCTAGATTCAAGGATTTGGGTTTTTGGTACTATCCAAAAAGGAAGTAGAGCATAATCCCCTAGCCTTTTCACTTTTAACCCAAACAAAGCAAATAGATTAATCTGACACACTAAGACCAATATTATCTCACAAAGATCTATGATGTCAACCCCTTATGATCTATCAACCTCTCCGGAGAGAGAATGCATCGATCAAAAGTTGAAAACACATGAATCTAGTGGAACGTGAGACTCCCTCAGTATACTCCCTACCTACAAGGGTTCCTTTGTTGACAAGAATTTCACTAGAAATTCACTCTCTCAAGAGCCACGAATAGTGTTCATAGGGCCTATTTACTAGGTGTAACAAAGATGCTGAAAGCAAATCTATGTTAACTTTTAGAGCCCAAATGAAATGTGTGATATGGAAAAGAAAGACACTCAAGCTAGACACACAAGATGTTTGTTTTAATCCAAATCAAAATGTTATCAGCTGAGAAGGTTACCTTAATTCCTCCCAACACGCTTAGTAGATTCTTACCTACTTTTAGCAATTCTTGCACTTTTTCCAATCAACAACCAGTGAAAATCAATAAAAAATAGAGAATTTCAATTATTAGGGTTAGCTGTTAGTCAAAATCTGAAAACCAAATCTGACAAACTGCTTGAAAAAGTGAAACGACAATTGAACCCTGGCACTGAAACTCATACGATAGTGGGTTACCTTCCAAACGATAGTCTAGAAACTTGTACAACACCGGGTATCATATCAAACGATAATCGAGCTTCCAAATGATAGAGGGTTTCTGCTTATGCAATCCTCGATCAAATCAACTATCGTATGATAGTGGGTATCTCTTGGTATGAGTTTCTGACAAAACTCGTACGAAAATTGTATGAACAAAGAATAAAAATCATTGCTGGGAACAGAAAAAGATAAGAAAATGATAGAAATTGATAAAATTTGAAGGGAAACCCGTTTCAGGGCCCCACTGTGGGTGCCAGAAATGTGTGTGTGAAAATTGTACCTAGCTGTAGACACAACACTTTAGTAAAACATTAGAGGTTAGCAGAAATTGAAATTGTGCAATAAATGAAAAACTAATCTAACCAAGCGATTTACGGCCTTCTAGTAGATGCGAGTATGTATTCTCAGATTATACCAAGATCAGTGACCTTGACGACACCTAAATGAAGGATTTGAATGCAAAATCTAGATATAGAATGAATGCAATTAATCTTTTTTTTTTTTGGTTTTTCTATGCAATTATGATAATGAAAACTTGATATGAATCTATTCTAGTATGAAAATTGATTTGCTAAAATGATCTAACAATAATATTCTAAATGATATGGATACTATGCAAAAAACAATGAAAATCTCACAACAACTTGAATTCTCAAGATCGATTCTTCAGTCTCCAATTCGACAGTGTGAGTGTGCAATTCATGGATGGATTGATAATGAAGAGTTGAAACCTTAATTTATAAAAATCTAGGGCTTTGGAGGTGCATGAAAGAAAGCCATAAATCACTCAAATAACTCAGGTTGATTTTTGAGTTATTTTTAAATAAAGGATATTTAACTCACAAAAACATGCAAAAGCAGAGATCAACTCAAAATAGAGTTTAGCTTTAATTGATAATTGATAGTTGTTTGATTTTCTTGATTGTCCATGTTTTATTATGAATTAATTTAATAATAAAGTGATTTATTTCCAACTTAACTGATTTTGAAAAATAAAACAACTGATTTATGGGTTAATCAATTATTTTTCAAACTTTTATTCAAAAATAATATTATTAAAAATTGACAACTTGCTTTAATTAATTAAATAAGAATTTAATCAATTATTCATAGGATTTTGGATTTATTGTCAAAATTAAATAATACAATTTAAGAATAAATATAATTAACTTCAATTAAACAATTAAGTGGCAGAATTAAATCTAATTAATTAAATATTGAGAATATTCAATTAATCAAACTTTAGGATAAATAGGATTTATCGCCAAATAATCATTAAATCAATGATAATTAGGATAATTAAGAATATTACTAGGAATATTCCCCCGATGCAGAATTTAGGATAATCAATTAAATTTGATAATGTGCCGATGTGCCTTAGGTTAGGACTTTGATGTCAATTTCATTCGTATTGTTGATGTAGGAGATTAATGAACCTATAGCCCATTTTTGGGGTATTACAGATACCAGATGAACTTTTTGAAAAATTAGTGAACATGAAGAAGAGAGCAGTTGAAGAGGACAATAAGATAAGATAAAATTTTGTGTTATTAGAGATGAAGATCATTTCAAGGAGATAATGAAAGATCTTAATATTCACTTAATAACAAAAAGAAGAACAATTCTGATAATCGGAGGAAATTATGAAGAAGTTAACAAGGAAATAGAACAGGCAGTTGTAAAAGTAATGACCACAGGGGTTAGTAAGAACACAAGTAAAACAGATCAAGCTTTGGAAGCTGAGCACCAAAAAAGTCCCTCTCCACCATCATCAATTAACATTGAAGATGAAACAATGAATGTGGAAGGAACAAGTATTATACTAGACAGTAATGACAATCCTTTTAGCAACCTTGAAGACATTGTTGACAATTCATCTATAGAAGAACATGATACAACAATTGCAGAGGAAGACAGGAAGGAAACAAGGAAAGAAGAGAAAAAGAAAGCAGAGATTTAGGTAAATACAGAGATTGTAGAACATAAAGGAGCAGAAAGAAAAGCAGAAATCAATCCCACCCCTGAGATTGCAGTAGAAAAACCACAGTTAGAATCTATTTTTGCAAATCTTGGAAAGGAAGTTGATGATGATGATCAAATACACTTGATCTCATCCTTAAACAAAATCATTGGTAAAAACAAGAAAGTGAAAAGCCTTGAAGGAGCATTGCTTAAAGTGACAAAAAAATTGCAAATTATTGTAACCCGTCAGATATCAGAGGCAGATCCATAGGTAAAAGATAAAGAAGTTGTGAAGGCATTTGATAGTGAACTCACCAACTTATCAAAAATAACTATAGTAAAAGCTCAGGCAGCCTATGAGGCCAAAATATTTCATGTCACATGTCAGAATATCATAAATGATATTACTAATCTAGATGTATGTATCAAGGAACTTAGAAGGAATTTGGATAGAGGAAAATCCTTGTACATTCAGTGTACAAAAGCATAGAATCATGCATCAGAAGTGACTGAGAAGATAAAAGCAAAAGAGGCAAAAATTCAAACAGAGGTAAATCTTTTATCCAGCCCAAATGTAAAGATATTAGATCTTGAGAAGAAAATTAGTAAATTGAATGATGAAATAAGAATGCTTAGTGATGAAAGAGAAAGGAAATTGAGAAGATTCACTTTACTAAGAGCACATTTCAATAAAGATAAGTGTCATTGAAGGTCAATTGGAAGAATGTCTTTCATCAAAGACATCTTAAGAGAAATTCAACTATGCAAACCTTCATGCATGTAAAATTGCATTGTATGGTTTATGTGCACTCCTTAGTGTTTCAAACACTGTTAAGAAGGCATGGGAGAAGGAGATAGAAAGCTTAAAGGTAAACTTTGCAGATTGTGTTGCAAGCCTACCGACTTTGCAATTTTGAATCAAAGGTAAACATTTTTGGTACACAATTTTGACACCCTTTTTTATGTCATTATTGTCAAAGGTGCAGTGATAGCATAAAATTGTAAGATGTATAGATAGTATAGATAGTTTTTTTTTGTATAGCATATATGGAATCATATTCCTAGGGGGAGTAAAAATGATATAAAATATTTTGGAGATATAAGGATAGTAAAAGTTTTGTATGACTTAGCCAATTTTCCTATATGTTGCCACCAATGACAAAGGGGGAGATTGTTGGCAATTTAGCTGAGTTAGATATCAGGTTATTGTCATTATGGCAACATATAATCTGTATGAAGACAACATATGATAGCAAGCAGTTATGCCAGAGCGCAGAGTAAAATTGTCTAAGTATAAACAAGATTTTCTAAGTCCAACCTAAGACAGTTTTGGATGGAGACGTCAATAGAAGTAAGTTCAGTGCTTGCACACTTGAATATGGATACTTTGATGTATATTGAAGACTCACCTAAGAGTGCAAGTCTATACAAAATGTACAGAAGAAGTTATTGCAATATTACCGAAGACAGAGTTGAAGCCGACATGATAGAGAATGAAGACATAATTAGTATGAAAGTTAAGGGATTATTTTGTTTATCAAAATAATAACTTAATCATTTAAGGGATGACATCCTAGATGTTAACCCTTGGGCAGCACAAGTTAATATATATTTTGTAAAGTACTTTATGTTTTGTAAAGCCGACTGTAAAAGTTATTATTCTTAATAACTTGTATAAATGTAAGACATATGTAATGCAAAGATATAAGTGTGACATATGTATGTGAAAGAAATTGATGAGAAGTTGTAAAGAGATAGATAAGAATAGGAAAGCTATTCAACAACAGTAAAAGGTTATATACCTTGCCCTTTTTGTAATTAGAAATCATTGTACATTACATGTTTGGGCAGTGGGCTCATCTTGTAATCATTCTATTTGTACTACCAACTCTTAGTAGGGTTGAGGCTTCTAACAAGGCCTAAAGTCCCTTAATCAGGACTGAGACCTTATATGTATGTAATAGGCTCCTAACAGGGTCAACATCCTTTACTAGATACTTTTTATTAGTGAATCACTTGTGGGTATCATCCCCATTGGGGTTTTCCCTTGGCTAGGGTTTCCTCGAGAACAAATCATGGTCTTATGAGTTCATTTGATTTATTGCTATGCATGTTATTTAGTTTACTTTGTTTTGCAAGTATCAAGTTAATCTATTATATCCATAATTGGGCAAAAGTAAAAGTTTGTAGAATACTGATTCACCCCCCCTCTCAGTATTCCCTATTTCTAACAAACCATCTAATTCATTATAACCTTGAATTTGGATCTTGGTAACACGTTTTAATTTCACCTAGGAACTTGAACTTTCTTGAAATGTGTTCCTCCTATTTTAACCATTTAGATGTAAGCCATAGATCATCATCATGAATTTTCCTAATTGTAGATCTCTCTAACTAACTTTCATTGTCATCATGATAATCCATCTCATCATAGCTAATCATTAAATGTTGTTCCAATCCTTGTATTTAATTATTGTTCCTTGCTTGATGGATAACTCTGTATTTCGGTTAACTTCACTCAATGCCTAAAAATTTCCTGCTTAGTGTCTTGAGTTCCTTTTCCTTTATCGAAACATACTTCATTTTACCTTTTACTTTTACTGAGTGACATTTCCTTCTCGGTAGCCAAAACTCTTTTTCTTACCGACTTGACAAATCGTCATTACCATACTTTATCGACTTGATATAATCATATGTTAAGTAGAAAACAATTATATCAACATAACCTTACCATTTTATGATCTGTATCAGCTTCCCAATTAAGTTCTTCAACTTCATAACATATCACTTCTTCATCTTCTTAACTCATTCACATTATCTCATAAATTGAATGATATGACAACACAATATAAGCCATAAATCAATTGCTTGACATCAATGACAAGATAATAACTGATCTAACCTTTCTACTATCTTGTATTCATGTGATCTTGGTCGATCTTCATCATCATCTTCATCAATTATAGTAACAATTTCCCTCTTTGACATTGATGACAACACACTAACAATCTTCATTGTTTAATTAATGATGGTAACACTTCACTGTCATTTTTATACTCCCTCTAAGCTGTATCTTCTCTGTTCATATTCTCCCTCTTTCACTATTCATTTATCACTAACAATCTTCTTCTATATCTGATCTTCTTCTTTATTGTCCCTCTTTGACAACTTATTTTTCTGATCTTCTTGATTCTCCATTTACTGTCTTGATTCTCCCTTTACTTGATCTTTATCAATTTTATCTCTCTCTATGCAACATTAGTGTATCAACAATATTCTCCTTCTACAAATTTTTTCTTTTTACTAATCAATTGACTTATTATTACTCTTTGACAACAATTCCAAAGACACATACTCCTGAAAACTTTTCTCAGGCAGTAAATTATACCTCAATTGTATTGATCTCTCATTGTAGTCATAAACTTTCTTTTCACAACTTCAGGTTTCACCTAAAGAGTGAAAACTAGCATCAACTCAAAAAATAGATATTTTGTTGAATACTTGAATTGATGCAGCATGCATCATGCCTTAGTGAATATTGGATAGGGGAAGAATTCCTAACTTACATTGAATATGCTCAAAAGAATTCTTCAGTAGTGGTTTGGTAAATATATCATCTATTTATTCCTTTGAATTCACATACTCCAATATCACATTCTTATCTTGTAATTTCTCTCTTAAGTAGTGATACTTGATAGATATATGCTTTGTCTTTGAATTCATCACCATATTTTTTGATATATTAATAGCATTTGTATTATCACAATAAATTCTAACTAGACTAGTAATATTTTATTGCATACCTTCAAGTAATTATTTGATCTACACTATATTTGAATAATTCATAGCTGCAACAACATACTTAGCTTCGACAATAGATTATGAAATACAAATTTGTTTCTTGCTTAACCATGTCACTAACCTTTCTCCTATTTCTCCTAAAAAGAAAGATCCGCCACTTGTTCTTTTTATGTCATCAATATTTCTAGCACAATCAACATCAGTATACACCTTAAGATCAAAATCTCCTCTTTTTGTGTATAACAGACTAAAATCTTTAGTCTCTTTGAGATATCTAAATATTATTTTCACTGCACACATATGTGTCTCCTTTGGGTTGACAGAAAATGATGAACTACAACTGATTGAATATCTGAATGATTTGAAGATCAGTGATTAGAGATCACCGAGTTAGTGAATAGATATGTAAGATGATTAAATTAGTAATATGTTTTCATTGATGTCAACTAGTTTTGACAGTACTTATCTTGTAAGTTACAAACATCTAAACATCTGTAGAAGGGAGAAAGAGATGAAGAATTGAAATATCTACACGAGCAAGATGGATATGACAGATGAGGATAAGGAATACTTTGGGTAACTTATTGATGAGTCTACGACCTTATGTTATTGAATTTATTATGTTGCATTTATTTGTGATGAAGAAGAGAGCAAAACTGTATAAAGTAGTGTGGTCGATAAATGAAGCATTTCAGTATACACCGAGCTAGTGTAGTGTATACCAAGCGACAATATCAACCGAGCTTGTTTTCACTGAAGCATTTCTTTGTTAACCGAGTATGGATGAAGGAATTAAATGTTTAGTTTAGTCGACAAAAATTGATGAGATGGAATGTGTATGATTTCAAGGTTGAAGATAAAGTTTTCTATGAGATCCACGACTAAAAAAATTCGAAGAAGATCTAAAGGATGGAATTGAAACATGTTATTGACACATCTACCGAGGAAGGTTTAAGTGAAAAAATCAATGAAGGAGATTTAGTGGCAAAATCTAATGGATGAAAAGAAAATAGTTTACTCGTCTATATAAGAGACATTGGTTTCATTATTGAAACTATGCTGGAAGAAAGAAGACTACAGAGATTTCATGTGAACACAACTTCATGCATGCCTGATCAGATTGGTTGAAGGACAACTGAAATGCAGAGTTAACCAAGCGTCAAAGAGCTATAATCAAGTGACAGTAAGTTATTGAATGTTGAAGAACTGAATTGAAATATTGATCAAAGGATTTGTATGGGCTTAGAATAGATCTGAACTTCTGTAAAATCAAGTTGTATTGTAATCAGATCATCTACTATTTTAGTTTAACCATTGTAATAGAAAAATCTCTTAACCGAGTGGACTTAACTATCTTTATTATTCCCTATGTCATTCATAGAATGTACATTGTTATCCTATCAAACCCATAGTGAATGCTGGTTGGATGATAAATGTTAGTCTTAAATCCTCTAACAAGGTCACACATTATAGTGTGTTTTGTAACCTTTAACAAGGTTGGCTCTTCACCGAGCTCACTTCAGAAGAGTGAAAAATTTTGGGTTATCGGTCCTAGGTG
This sequence comes from Chamaecyparis obtusa, assembly GCA_027943335.1. Taxonomy (NCBI): domain Eukaryota; kingdom Viridiplantae; phylum Streptophyta; class Pinopsida; order Cupressales; family Cupressaceae; genus Chamaecyparis; species Chamaecyparis obtusa. The sequence continues at coordinate 306,976 of BSBK01005480.1, forward strand.
GTTTTTCCCTTTACAGGGTTTCCATGTTAAATCATTGTGTTATGTGTTTCGATGGTGAATATTTTGTTATCATACTTTACATATTAGATATTTGATTTGGTCGGTAATCACAGTAAGCTATTGACTGGTAATCGGTAAAGACATAGACAATGTAGTATTTTATGTTACCGAGTTGCAAAATTAATTGGAATTGTTTGAAGAGTTGTATATTGTGATTGGGACTGTAGGATAACTGATCTAACTGATTCACCCCCCCTCTTAGTTATTCTAACAATTGGATCAGAGCACTGGTTGCTTGGAACAAAGTTTTAAGGACTTCAGCAGAATGATGGAATATTCATCACACAATCAAAGTATATTAAGGAATTATTGAGAACATTTGGCATGGAAGATGCTAAACCAATTGGAACACCAATGGTCATAGGCTATAAATTGACTAAAGATGATGAATCCATAGAGGTAAATCAAATACTGTACTGATCCATTATTGATAAATTGATGTATGTGGTACACAGTTGCCCTGATATTGCTCATGTAGTTGGGATTGTGGTTAGATTTTCAGCCAATCCTAAAGATTCACACATAGTTGCTACAAAGAGAATCCTGAGATAATTGAAGAAAATAGAGGACTATGGATTATGGTATCCAAAGGAAGGCAAATTTGAACTAAGAGTTTATACTGATGTTGATTGGGCTGGAAATATAGATGATAGAAAAAGCACAATCAGAAGAGCATTTTTCTTTGGTGAAAGACTTGTAACCTGGACAAGTAAGAAACAACCTTGTATTTCTCAGTCTATAGCTGAAGAAGAGTATGTTGTTGCTGCTAAAAATTGTTCAAACATTGCTTATATCAAACAAGTGTTGGAAGGTATGGATGAGGTAATCACTGAGCCGATGATTATATATTGTGACAACACTAGTGCAATAAATATTTCTAAGAATTTAGTGATGCATTCCAAAAAAAAGCATATATCAATCAAGTATCACTACTTAAGAGAACAAGTATAGGAGAAGCAAGTCAGACTGGAATATGTTACATCAAAGGAGAAACTTGTTGATATTTTTACCAAGCCTTTACCGAAGGACACTTTTGAGTACTTGAGGACTAGACTTGGGGTCTGTCCCCTATCTAATGATCACTAATGTGATCTGGAGGTTGCATCAACCTAATCTTATCAGAAGATCATTCATGTTGATGCAAAAAATCTCACACTTTGGATTTTGTCTAAAGCTATGAAGGAAAGATTTGAATTGGAAAATCAGTATACCGAGATACAATTATCTGCACCGAACACCAGTGAGTTACTTGGCTACTACAGAGTTGTATGTTTTATATTTCTCTTTAGCATTATTGTCAAAGGGAGAGAGATCTCAATATGAAATAGGGAGAGAAGTTGATCAATGAAATATCAGACAAAGATTGTTGTCAAAAGGAAAGATCAGTATGGATAGAGATCATGATACATCTATCTAAGGGAGAGATAAAATGAGAAAGTCAGGGAGAGCTGAAAAGATAAAATCTGTAGAGGAAAGTCTGCACATGTAATATTGTTATGTAATGTAGTGATTAAAAATATTAAAAATAAAGCTAGGAAGAGCTTACCGAGCTACATCATTTACTTATATAGTTGTGGAACATATGTTTGGTATGTGTATGACATATTTCATATTGCTTGTGTTGCCATCAATGCCAAAGGGAGAGATTGATGAACTACAATTGATTGAATATCTGAATGACTTGAAGATTAGTGATTAGAGATCACCGAGTTACTGAATAGATATGTAAGATGATTAAATCAATAATATGTTGTCATTGATGTCAACTAGTTTTGACAGTACTTATCTTGTAAGTTACAAACATCTAAACATTTGTAGAAGGGAGAAAGAGATGAAGAACTAAAATATTTAAATGAGGAAGATGGATATGATAGATGAGGATAAGGAATAATTTGGGTAACTTATTGATGAGTCTATGACCTTATGTTATTGACTTTATTATGTTGCATTTATCTATGATGAAGAAGAGAGCAAAAATGTACAAAGTAGTGTGGTTGGTAAATGAAGCATTTCAGTATATACCGAGCTAGTGTAGTGTATACCAAGCGATAGTATCAAATGAGATTTTTTTCACCGAAGCATTTCTTTGTTAACCGAGTATGGATGAAGGAATTAAATGTTTAGTTTAGCTGACATAAATTGATGAGTTGGAATGTGTATGATTTCAAGGTTGAAGATAAAGTTTGTTATGAGATGCATGACTAAAAAAATTCAAAGAAGATCTAAAGGATGGAATTGAAATGTGTTATTGACACATCTATCGAGGAAGGTTTAAGCGGCAAAATCAATGAAGGAGATTAAGCGGCAAAATATGATGGATGAAAAGAAAATAGTTTACTCATCTATATAAGAGACATTGGTTTCATTGTTGAAACTATGCTGAAAGAAAGAAGACTGCAGAGATTTTGTGTGAACACAGCTTCATGCATGCTTGATCAGACTAGTTGAAGGAGAATCAAACTACAGAGTTAACCGAGCGTCATAGAGCTATAACCAAGTGACAGTAAGTTATTGAATGTTGAAGAACTGAATTGAAATATTGATCAAAGGATTTGTATGGGCTTAGAATAGATCTGAACATCTACAAAATCAAGTTGTATTGTAATCAGATCACCTACTATTTCAGTTTAACCATTGTAACAAAAAAATCTCTTAACCGAGTGGACTTAATCATCTTTGTTATGCCCTATGTCATTCATAGAATGTACATTATTATCCTATCAACCCCATAGTGAATGTTGGTTGGATGATAACTGTTAGTCTTAAATCCTCTAACAAGGTCACACCTTATAGTGTGTTTTGTAACTTTAACAGGGTTGGCTCTTCACCGAGCTCACTTTAGAAGAGTGAAAAATATTTTAGGTTATCGGTCCTAGGTAGTTTTTCCCTTTATAGGGTTTCCATGTTAAATCATTATGTTATGTGTTTCTATGGTGAATGTTTTGTTATTATACTTTACATATAACATATTTGATTTGGTCGGTAATCACAATAAGCTATTGACTAGTAATCGGTAAAGACATAGACAATGTAGTCTTTTATGTTACCGAGTGCAAAATTAATTGGAATTGTTTGAAGAGTTGTATAATTGTGATTGGGACTGGAGGATAACTAATCTAACTGATTCACCCCCTTCTTAGTTATTCTAACAGAAAACCTTGCAACTAAACCAATTGAATGTGCAATATCTGGTCAGCTGTGAACAACATACTATAATTTACCAATTATGGATTGGTAAAGTGTCTCATTTAGTTCCTTTGTGTCATCTTCCTTTGACAATTTACAACTAGTAGCCATTGATGTTCCAATAGATTTTGATTCTTCCATATTGAATGTTTTTTAGGATCTCCTTGATATACTTAGATTGTGTTATGTAGATCCCATCCTTTACTTGTTGGATTTTAAGTCCAATAAAGAATTTAATCTCTCCAATCATAGACATCTCAAATTCATTTCTCATCTCCTTGGCAAATTATTTAGACATTATCTCATTTCCTCCAAATGTAATGTCATCAAAAAAAATTTCAGCAATCAAAATCTTATTAGTACTATCACATTTCAAATATAAATTGTTGTTATCACTTGTCCTTTGAAATCCAATCTTGATTAAGTAAGAGTGTAATCTTTCATACCATGCTCTGAGTGCTTACTTCAATCCATAGAGTGCCTTGTGTAGTTTGTAGACCATATCCTTGTCAGAATTCTGAACAAATCCTTTAGGTTGTTCAATGTAGACTTCTTCTTCAAGAATTCCATTAAAAAATGAAAACTTAACATCCATCTGATAAACTTTAAATCCTTTATAGGAAACATATGCAAGCTACATATCATAGCATCAACAAGAAGAAACAAGCCCCACCTTCTATGGCGAGCGGGAGCAGGAGAGGGGAGAATTTGGGGAGTGATGGCGCTTGGGCGGGAAACTAGTTTTCAAACCTGTCTGAGAGTGGGTCTCCTATAAGGATTGACTCCTCTGGAGATGTAGGCTCTTTTTCCTCTAGGGGAATCCCTACAGATGAATCTAGAGAGGACCCATCTATCAAAGACCGTGATGGTCTAAAGGACCTCGGGGACCTAGGAGGGGGACCTAATACGAGCCCGGATAAAGTTAAATGGTCTTCTTTATTCGAGGTAAAACCCACATGTAAGTCAAGCTTTCCCCCTGTAAAGGTTATCTCTAACTTATCTGAAGGGAAATATGCTATATCTATCCTTGACCAGGTCATAGACCATAATATTAAATCTAGGGAAAAATATTTAGTTGGTCGATTCGTAGGGGTTAGACCTAATATTGAGGTTGTCTGGGCCTTTGTTAAAATAAAATAGAATCTCAAAGGGCAGGTTGAGGTCATTGCTATGCATAAAGACTATTTATCTTTTTTCTTCTCTTGTGAAGAAGATAGGAAGCAGACTATCAATAGTGGCTAGTGGTGTATAGGCAGAAGCACTATGTATCTCTAGAAATGGTATCCTAATATGATTATCAATGAGGATTTCATTGTTCAAATCCCTATCTGGGTGAAACTTCATGGTTTCCCCCTTGAATACTAGAATGAAGATGTTTTTGCAGGCATTGCTAAATCTTTTGGAGAGCTTCTCTCTATTGACCTGGTTACTGTCTCTAGAAGAATATTGATTCATGCAAGGATATGTGTTGGTATAGTGCCAGAGGTTGATATGCTTGAGAAAATTGAAATGGAATCTAAGTTAGGAAAATGGGTTCAAAAACTGGAGTATGAAATGATTCCTTTTGCTTGTTTCAAATGTAAAAAGGCTGGACACTAGGCTAAATAATGCCCTTATAATATTTCTAAGAAAGTCCAACATAAAAAGATGTGGAAACCCAAAGGCAATAGTGGGGAATCCTCTGATGGGGTTTCAGGGCCTAAGATCAGTGAAGTTATTGAGGTTGGTAAGGAAGACAAGGGAAATAGTAACAAAGAAGCTCCTAAACCTGAAAAGGAACAAGACACTAATCCTAAAGAGGTAGATGGGGAAAAGGAGAATCATAGCCCCATTGAAGACACCTAGAATATTCAAGATGGCTTTGTCCAAGATACTATGGAAAGTCAAGAAGAAAAAAAATCCTTAACCCAAGACTCTAAAGAATAGATCAATCAGGAGAGGAGCACCTCAAGGGAGCAGGATAAGGATCCTGAATGGTCTGTCAAAACCCCTGTTAAAGAGGATGATATTGTTTTCACTGATGCTTAGCAAGACATTATTTTGGGACTAGGATTATTAGACTTATCTCATAATACTCCATCACAAAAGGAGAAAATGGAAGAATCTAGAAAGAAACCTAAATGGGAGGATACTGAAGATAGTGATAGATCCTTGGGGGTTAGCATAAGTGATAAAGACTTCACCAAAGTGGAAAGAAAGAAAGGCCAAAAACCTCAGAGCTTCAAGCCTCAGAGAAAACTCAAATATTACTATCTAGATGTTGGCAAGAACCATCTATCTTCACCAGGGAGACCTTCAGCTATAAGAACTAGGAACCAGGAAATGACTAGAAACATTGCGGATGGTACACAGAGCACCATCCCATAGGTTAACAAATCTAAAAAGAAATGAAGATTATAACTTGGAATATCCAAGGATTAAATAATCCTCACAAGCAGGATCTAATAAGGAATATGGTTAGAGACAACATACCGGATATTGTTTTGATTCAAGAGACTAAAATGTCTAAGGAGAAAGTTGAAAACTTGAAGTTTTTCAAAGATAACTACAGTATAGGGGGTAGCTCAGAAGGTGCTTCAGGTGGCATTGCTAATTTTTGGAATGGTAACAATATTGAGGGAGAAGTCATATCTCAAGATAATAACATGAACAACATCAGATTTCATCATCTAAAGGACAACACTTCTTGGGTTCTAACTAATATCTATGCTCCTAATACTAAGAATGAAAGTAAAAAATTCTGGATGAAAATAGATCAAGCTAGAACTATTTTTGAAAAGGAAAGATGGATTATGTTGGGTGATTTCAATACTCCTCTAAAGGAAGATGAGAAAAGTGGAGGTAGGAAACTGAATCTAGATAGTAGACTTGACCTTATGGACTTCATAACTAGACAAGCTTTCATTGATACTAATTTGCAAGGTATCAACTATACCTAGACTAATAGAAGAGAAGGTAAGGATTTGATTCAGGTAAGATTAGATAGAGCTCTATTACTAATTATTGGTATCAAAATTATTACTGCTCGCTAACTGCCTTTGTTAGGGCTGGCTCTGAACACTACCCTCTCTCTTTTATTGCTGACCCTATCTCTAGAAAAAGGAATTTTCCCTTCAGATTTGAGAAAATGTGGACCTTGCATCCAGAGCTTAATCAGAGAATTAATGAATGGTGGAAAATTAAAATTGATGGCATAGCTATGTACAAACTGGCTAATAAACTTAGAAATGTGAAAGATAATATTAGAACTTGGAATAAAGGGACTTTTGGGAACATTTTTTCTAACAAGGCCAAAATCTCTTCTGATCTTAAAGATATTCAGGACTCTATCCAAATCTTTGGTTATGAGAAGATCCCCAAGGAAAAAGGAAGTGAAATTCTTATCAAATATCATGATATGGTGCACAAGGAAGAAGTTTTCTGGAAGCAAAGATCCCGTAATACTTGGCTCAGGGAAGGGGACAGGAACTCTAAGTTATTTCATCTTTCTGCTATCAAGCATAAGGTAGCCAATAGAATAAATAATCTTAGAGCTAATAACATTCTTCTGGATAAGGAGGAGGACATTGCTAAGGAAGCTAAGGATTACTTCTTCAACTTGCTTACTCAAGATCCCAATTTGGACCAGAATTCTCAACAAGATATATTGGCTAAAATCCCTAAAATTCTCTCTGAGCAAGATAACAAGTTTCTCAAAGCTATCCCCTCCAATGAGGAAATTAAGAAGGCTATCTTTTCTTTTGAAGGTAGTAAATCTCTTGGCCTTGATGGGTTCCCCATGTTTTTCTTTCAAATGTACTGGTCGGTTGTGGGCAAGGATGTCACTAATGTTGTCAAAGAATTCTTTGGATCTAAAAGAATCCTCAAGGAACTCAATGGTACTTTCATTGCTCTCATTCCCAAAAAAGGTTGGGGCTAACTCTACAAACAGCTTTAGACCCATCAGTTTGTGTAGCTCATCTTATAAAATCATTTCTAAAGTTCTGACCTCCCATCTGCTGATTCTCCTCCCATCTGCTGATTTCTCACCAACAAAATGGTTTTGTTCTGGGTAGACAAATCCTTGACTCCATTATAACGGTGCATGAGAATATGCACTCCTTAGTGATGGCTAACAAAGAGGGATTTATTTTAAAAATTGACCTGTCTAAAGCTTATGACAGAGTTGACTGGAATCTCCTTGAAAGATCTCTCTTTGCCTTCGGATTCAACAGGTGCACTACTAAGATCCTCATGCAACTGGTTACTTCCACTTCTTTTTTTGTGATGGTCAATGGATCCCCAACTCCTTTTTTAAAGTCCTCTAGGGGATTAAGGCAAGGGGATCCCCTCTCTCCTATTTTATTTGTTATCATGGCTGAATGCTTGGGTAGATACATTGCTTCTGCGGTCCAGACTGGTGACTTAAAGGGTTTGAGACCTTCCTCTTCTAATCATGTTTTCTCCCATCAACAGTTTGTGGATGACTCTATCTTTCTTGGCAAAGCCTCTGTTTCTGAAGCTAAAAACCTCAAATTCTACCTCAATAACTATAGTAAAGCTTATGGGCAATATATCAACTAGAATAAAATCTCTTTGTACTTCATTAATGTTCCTGAAACCAGGCAAAGGAAGATTAGAAAAATCTTGGGTTGTCAAATTGGTCTGCTCCCTACTACCTACCTGGGTCTTCCTCTTGGCTCTAATGCTCCGGATTCTTTTTGGAGTTCCATTGTTGACAAATTGCACAAAAAATTAGCAGGTTGGAAAGGTGCTCTCCTTAGCCAAGCTGACAAAGTCCAATTACTTAAAAACTCTCTTTAGAGTATTCCTATTTATGCTCTTAGTCTCTTCCACATCCCAAACAAGTTTGCTGAAGCTATCGAGAAAATCCAAAGAAACTTTCTTTGGACTGGTGTAGAGAAGAAGAAAAGGATGGCTCTTGTCTCCTAGGATAAGGTCTGCTCTCCTAAATCCAAAGGGGGTCTTAGGGTCAGAAGGATCAGGAATATGAATGATTCCCTCTTGGATAAACTTTGGGATAAGCTTCAACTTAGAGGGTGAATGGAACACTATATGGCAAAGCAAATATAAAAAGAACACTCCTAGTCCTCGAAACTTTTTGGACTCTGAGCTTGAAATAATGAGCTCATGTATATGGAAAAATGCCTCTAAAGCAAAAAGTATCATCCGGGATGGAGTTAAATGGAAAGTTGGAAAGGGGGACAATATTGACTTCTGGGAAGATTCCTAGATGATGGACACTCCTCTCTCTGAGAATCCTGAATGTAACTAGTATATGGTTGATTGTAAAGAAAAAATTGGGTTGAAAGTTGCTAATTACCAGATTAACAGTAGGTGGACTGATCTTACTTTGATTAACAACAACCTTCAGACTCTCAATGTTATGCTTAATGCTTTTATTATTTCTGATCAATAAGATTCTTTAATATGGAAACATACTCCTAATGGTCAATTCTCTGTTGGCTCTGCCTATTCTCAGAACTTTAGTTCCCTCTTGACTCCATTTTGGGCCAAGGCCTGGATCAGAGGTCTCACTCCTAAAGTCAACATTTGCTTATGGATGATGCTTCAAAACAAAAGTTTGACTCTTGATAATATCAAGATGAGGGGTATGTATTTGACTAACATGTGTATTTTGTGCAGGGAAGAAGAAGAATCTGCTAACCACCTTTTTATCCATTGTGCTTACACCCAGGAGATGTGGGCTCTCTTTTTGAATACTTTCAACCTTAAGTGGGTGCTCCCCAAAGATATGCATGGAATGTTGAATTCTTGGAATATCAATCTCAAAAACAAAGACATCAAAGGTATATGTCATTATGCCTTGCCCAACATATGCTGGGCCATATGGAAAGAGAGGAATGAGAGAATATTCTGTGAAACCAAGACCCCTCCCAAGATTCTATTTGAGAAAGCCATAAGTTTAATAAGTGAAAACTATAGAGCTATGAATTTGAAAGTCACCAATGCTACTAAAAAGGACATTAAAATCCTTAACAAATGGAGAATTCATAGTAACAATAAGAACCAGAAAGATCCTAGAAAAGAAGTGAAATGGGACTACCCCCCTCCTGGATGGATGAAAGTAAACTTTGATGGTGCCTCTAAGGGGAACCCTAGCATGGTGGGCTGTGGCATAATTATTCAAGATGAGATAGGAAATTGTAAAGCTATCAAGGCTATCCCGATTGGCACTCAGACTAACCATGTTGCTGAAGCCATGGCAGCTTACCAGGGTATTCTTTTGGCTAAAGATTATAATTGTAGTAAATTATGGCTCGAGGGAGATTCAAAAAATATTATTGATTGTCTTAATAAGAAATCAAATCCCTCATGGACAATTGATAATATCATCAAAGTTTCTCAAGATCTAATTAATACTATGTCTGATTGCATTATAACCCACATTTATCGTGAAGCTAATGTGGTGACTGACTAGGCAACTAACTACGCTTGCAAAAAAGGGGATGTCACTTCATGGTAGAGTGAGGATAGTATTCCATTTGAGATCAAATCCATTATCCATTGTGAGAGATCTTACGGAAATCAGAGAAGTGAAAGACAATTGAGATATGATGGGGAAAAAAATGAGGAAAGTAAAGAATAATTATTGCTATGTCATTTCCAAAGCCTCCACTTGGAAAGATGATTTAACCTTACATGGATTATGGACTTCGAACATATCGGGAACTTGTACTAAAATCATTAAATGGATTGTTGCTAATAATTCCCAAGTGAAGTTTTTTTCTCAAGTTGTGAATATGGGAGGAGGAAAGAAAAGATATGAACCTGTTAACTGTAATGAATGGAGGCAGAAGAAAGTAGCTTGGGAATTCTTAAGAAGGGGAATTTCAATGCTTACATGGAGAAAATCAAGGGTGGTAACCCAAGTATTACTCAACATTTCATGAAGAATTGGAAGAATGGTAAGATTCTCTTCAATAATCAATGGATTGATATCAATGAAGACCTTATTGCTGATGCGACGGGGCTTCCCAAGGAGGGTCTGCAATTTTATCATGACAGAAGCTTTTCTGATAAGGTGGCTGAGAAATTCCCAGACAACAAGGATGAAGAGGCTAGGATGGTTAAACAGGTTGGTGGTTTCATCAGTCCTACTAATATTAGTAGACCTTGGCACTTTGTTCTTTATGCTACTATTAGCTACTTAAACCTTGATGCGAGGTTTTCTAGAGGCTACGACCACCATTTTTTCATCTTGAATCATTTTAGGCATGATGATCTTATCAGTATTCCCTATTATTTGATGTGCTCTTTGAATCACACTATTAAAAGTCTTTAGGATGACCCAAAAGGTGATCATGCTTCCCATCAGGGGCTCATGGTCATTCTCTATAATCAGCTAAAAGATAACAACATTGCACATCCTATCAGCAAAGGGAAAAACCCTAATGTAGAGGAATTTGAGGATGAGGGCTCCAATGGGATGTTTGAGGCTGATACAGAAGATGAAAGAACTACTGAAGATATGAAGAAAGGAAAAAGCAAAGGTAATAGTAGGGTTTTTTCTATAAAGAGAAAATTGAGATTCTTGATTATGACTACCCTAATTCCAAGGATGAGAAGGAGAACCAGAATAGCAATAAAAGGAAGAGAATTAGGATTAAAGGGAAAAAAATAGACAATAACAGGGGGACCAAGAAAAAAGGGCTTTTTGACTCTTCTAATGAAGAGGAGAACACCTTGCAAAGAAAAGAGAAAAACAAAGGGAAAAGCAACTTTGCTGACTATGATATTGACAAAGAGGATAGAACTGACATCCATGACAATCAAAAAGGTAAGGAGCAGGAGAAAGATTTTGGCATGAGTACCCTCAATGACCAGGTTGGGACCAATGATCCTCTTAAGAAGACCACTAACAACAACATGGACCCTTACCATAAGGAGAGTATCATTTCCTTTGGTCGTTTCTTGGGTTCTTTTGCTCACAACATTATGATTATCAAGGAGGACCTCCACGATCAGAAAAAGATTATGAACATGATCAAATGTGCTAATTTTAGAGACAAGCCCTTGGCTATTTATCTGGAGGACTAGATGAAGGATATTCACAAAGGTGAAGCTTTTGGTGAAATGGGTGGCAAAGTGATGGATTTGGAACAGGCTGTCGATAAGCTCAAAGCCGATAACGAGAGATATGAGGAAAGGATTATCTTGCTGGAGGAGAAAGTTAAAAATCTGGACAATCCCATTATTAAGAACTGTGAGGAGAGTGCCCATATTATTAACCTTTCTGATGACCAAAGCAAGCCTTCTAAGGAGAAGCTGGAGCTTGACAAAGGGGAGGATGCTAAGGACTTCAAGTATGTGGGCATTGGAAATTGTACCCGAGCCAACACGCAGAAAAAAGAGATGGAATTGGAAGACCCAACTGGTAACATGGACCTCCTTGCTATTCATGCTTTAGAAATTTTAGATATCAATTAGCTTTTCCTCGGTGGCTATCTTTTGTCTATGCTATCTTTTTCTGCCTTTGGCTACTTTGTAGTCTCTTTCTACTATCTTTTGTTGGGCTGTGTGCCCTTGTTTGTGTTGGTTTCTTTTATTCTTATGACTAATCAGTATTGAACATCTTCTGATCTTTGTACAAGGTTTTGGGACCTTTCAAATCCTATTTTTACTTAATTAGAACACATGCAAGCTACCTTACACCTTCTAATCTAGCAATAGGGCCAAAAGTTTCACCATAATCAATACCTTCTTCATGTGCATACTCTTTGCAAACTAATATTGCTTTGTTTTTTTTATCACATCTCCTTTCTGATTAAGTTTATTTTTAAAAATCCACTTTGTTTCAATCACATTATTATTTTTAGGTCTCAATACTAGTGACCAAGTTTTGTTCTTTTCAATCTGATCAATTTCTTCATTCATTTCATTAATCTAGTCTTCATTTCCAAGTGTATCCTTTACTAATCTTGGCTCAAACTCAAAAATCAAACATGTGTTATCCTTCAACTTACTTCTTTTCATGACTCCTACATTCTTGTCTCCAATGATCTTTCTTGGTGAGTGATGTCTTCTCACATATTTTGCTAATATAAGCTTTGTAGACTGTTCATCACTATTTTCATCTCTCAGTGGAGTCCCATTTTTCTCCTTGGTTCCTTCTTGTTGCAGCTCAGTTGCATCAACCAAATTACCTTCACGCACATAAACAAGTCTTTTATAATCCTCAAGTTCCTTTTTTCTATCTTCTTCATTCCTTTCTTCAAATTCATCAATCCTCACATTTGCACTTTCAACAATTTTGTTAGCAGCCTTGATCAAATATTTATATGCTTTTCTCTTTGATGAATAACCTAGGAATATATCTTCATGTCCTTTAGAGTCAAACTTTCTATTTCTAGCATCTTTCAGTATGTAACACCTATTTCAAAAGATTTTAAAGTAAATTATATTCGGTGTATGCTCATACCAGAGTTTATATGTGGTCTTGTTTGTGCCTTTCTTCAAGTGTACTCGATTGAGTGTTTAGACATTAGTACTTATGGATTCTCTTCAGAGTGTTTGTGCAACTTATTTATCAATCAATAATGTTCTAGCACAATCAGCTATAGATCTATTCCTTCTCTCAACTAAACCATTTTTTTGTTGATTCCTCAGTGCAGATACTTGTCTTTTGATTCCATTTTTGTTATAGAAGATAGTAAATTCATCAGAGATAAATTCACCTCTTCTATTTGATCTTAAGCATTTCAATTATTTTCATGTTTCCTTTTTAACTTTAGCTTTATACCACTTGAACATTTGGAATGCATTATTCTTCTCTTTTAGAAACTTAAAAAACATCATTCTTGAATAGTCATCAACAAATGAAATGAAATATTGATCTCCATAATAGCTTTGAACTCTCATAGGACCACAAAAGTCAGCATGAACTAATTTCAAAACACCATTGGTAGAGTAAGATTTACTTGAGAAACTTGATTTAGTCATCTTACCAATTTGACATTCCTTACACATCACTTTATCAGGTTTGATTAATTTTTATAGACCTCTTACTCTATTCTTTTTTCTCACCTTAATCATGTTATCAAAATCTACATGACAGAGTCTTTTATGCCATAGCCATACATCTTAAACTTTAACAAACAAGCAAATCTTGGCATTAGTATCAAGATAAAATAAATTACCTTTTAATTTTTCACCAGTTCCAATTAGATCTCCATTAGTACCATAATCTTCACCTTTATATTCTGAAATTCCAGTCGGTGGCCAGTATTGTTTAGCTGTGCAACACTCAACAGATTATAGTTTAAACCTTTAACCCACTATACATCATTACATTTCATCTTCTCATTCAAGACAATAGATTCTTTATTTAACAGGACATAGAGCATCATTGTGAAATTTGACAAATCCTCCATCATAATCTTCTAGATTCTCAAACTTATCAATATCACCAGTCATATGATGTGAACATCCACTATCAATAATCCATGGGTCAACTTTACTTAGATGAGAAATGAGTGTTTTTTCATCTTCATACTTTTCTTCATCTGAGTCTTCCTTTACAACAACATAGACAACTTCATATCCTTCTTCAATATCATCAAGTTCATCATAAGTTACACCTTCCTCAACTAGGTAGCAAGACTTCTTACCTTTTTCCTTATAGTCTCTAAATATTCAGTATCAATTTTCCTTCTTATCACTTTTATCATTCCTATCATTTTCATGATATCTAGATTCAATGTGGCGAATCTTATTGCAATTAAAATATTTTAGGGGTAATTTACCTTTATACTTTCCTTTACCTCTTGGTAGTCTCTTAGCCAGCAGTGCTTCCAATTATTCTTGTTCTTTTTCTTTGGTTATGATACTATCATATTCATTACCATATGAACTATTATGATTCTCTTTATCTTTTCTTGATGTTCCAATACTTAGAGACGAATTGAAATCATTTTCAATGGTCAGTAGACTATTATCATAATTACTTAGATCAAATAAGTCAACTTACCAATTAGGGATTCAAGAGTAACAACATTACTTGGTATGGATCTCAGTTCCTGAATAACATATACTCTAATAGCATACTTGGAAGAAAAAGTTCTCTAAATTTTACTTACAACTTCTTCATTAGTCAATGTTCCACCAAAACCTTTGATGGCACTCACAACTTCCTTGATTCTAAAACTATTTTGTGTAATGTTCTCTTCATCCTTCATCCTCATTTCATCATATTTTCCTCTAAGAATATCAACCTTAGCCTTTTGTACATGTTGATCACATCCATACATAAGTGTAATCCTATCCCACATCTCTCTTGAGTTAACATAGTTATTAACATCATTGAATTCATCACCGGTCAGAGAAGAAGCAATCTCCTTCATTACCGAGTTGTGTTCCTACTTTACTCTCATTTGATCAATTGTCATAGGTCCAGGAGGTAGTGGAGTAGATTCTCTAATCCAAAAGATTTAGCGCAGATTCTCTAATCCAAGATAGATACAATCTCATCCCGCTTTGCCATGTTGAGAAACTTTCCTTGTTCAGGTTAAGTACTTATCTCCTATACATCTTCAGATCTTTTACTCAAGTATTTAAAACTTATCTCTTTGGAATACTTATCTCTGATACCAATTTTAGATTACGGAGAGGGGGGGGGGGGGGGGGGGTTGAATCAGTAATCCCTGATTCCAAATACCTAAAAATATTTTCTCTGATTAACTCCGTTAAACATAATTCACTATTTACCAACAATAGTAAATAAACATTAACAATCAATAAATCAATCACATAAATCATTCATCACATGTAACACCAGTATTTAACGTGGAAACCCAACTTTTCAAAAAACCACTATGGGAATTGTCACCCAGTAAGAAAATACTCTTCTAAAGTACACTTGGTTAAGAGCCAATCTAGTTAAAAATTACAATACACACTGTTAGGTGTGACCTGGTCAAGGGATTTACCTCATATCTATTAGGACCTTCACCCTATTAGGATTGGCCTGGTAAAAGGACTTTGAACACTCTTTAGAATGTTACCCTTTGAAAGGATTTTACAATAAGAATGTTAATTCTACTCGGTGAAGCGATTTCTCTGTTACAAATGCTAATAAGAAATAGTAAATAGTTTGACCCGTAGATTTGAAACTATCTTTGCATAACCAGATCCTTTGTGCACTCTTCTATCTTCACTTCACTCCTTCACTTTCCACTGACTTCAACACTTCATCAGATCCTACTTTCTGACTCAAAATCTATCTTTTCCTTCTTCACTACATTAGTCGGTGACTCTTCAACTCTTCAATTTGTGTGTAATGCCCCACGAGGGAACCCAAAAGAATTTAACCTAATAAAATCCACTATGTTTACAAAATATTTTTTTCTTAAGAGTTTACAAATTATGATGATAATAATGTAGAAGAAATACAACCATGAGATACAAACAAGTACATATACACCACTCAGTTACAGTTAACAATCCTTGAGGGTCCCATGACATAGAATTATGTGGAAAAATAAATATTTAGATTAAGAATAATTACAATTAACTCATATGAATAACAATTACATCCAATACCATAAGTATACATAATGATACAACATCCTCTACACAAGTTGTAGGGTATGTCACAATAATAGAATACAAAATAATATGCAATATCTGCAACTCTGAAGCACTGATACAAGATATAATCATAAACATAAAAGGATAGGAATGAACAAGCCTCCAATGAAGAAGATGAAGAAGGTAACAGGTACAAGCATCCTCCATCATCGCTACAGGAACATTGGGTTCTCAAATGGTAAAAGATAACACTACCACCCGACCTCATAGAACCAAAGGTCCACTCCCACCGCACTGAGGAGATAACAATAAACCCCACTTGGATAACAAACTCAAAAAAAGATAACTAAGAAAAGGTCCTTAAGGATTTCTAACTCAAGGGTACCACCAACTAAAGATAAATAAACATCAAATAACCAACACGTACCAAAACACCAAATAATACAAAATAAACCACCAGGTAACTATGAGACAACAAAGATACACCACCAGAGGCAAATGTAAAAACTATGGAGGAGACTTAGACTACATACTATGGGAGTGTCATCACATTGAAAACTACTTGAGTTACCCTGGACTGGTCTCTCTAGACCCCGAAACCTCAATCATTTATCAGGTTGAGTTATCTTAGACTGGCCACTCTAGACACCAGACCCTCAACATGACCCATGTGGAACCAGAATACCCTCTCATGAAGATGAGGAATTATAATCATACCTACTCTCTAGGTATCATCCCATTCCCATCCTTAGCCTATACAAGCACTCAAGGCATGAGCGATGCATCAATGATCAATCTTGTATTTAATATTGCCCCCAAGTTTTATTATTATGTTATCACTTATTAAATAACTTACGATAGGTTACCTTAGTACTGGTCTCTTTGGGCCCAGACCCCTATTGTAAGCCACTCCCCTAAAATACTCCTATTTAACCTCCCCTAGGCTCACACTCAAATAATAACCACATAGGTTCCAAAACATTAATATAATCGAATCCCTATCCATAAAAGATATCAAGGACACACACATTGGCCCTAAACCAACCATCATAAAAAGTACGCTTAAAACATATATGCAACCATAAAAATGCAATCACTAAAATAATCCTCTGATAAGACAAACAAAACTATAAAAAGATGACAATCACTTCCCAAAGCCTTCGGTTATAGCAATTCCCCCATAAAGTTTCACTGTCCATAAAATAAAAATAAAACATCTACATGTATAAACAACACAATAATACTAAATCAACAAGTGCACTTTACTTAACAATCAATAGTACAAAATAATAGTATAAAATAATCTAATTAATTTAAATATAACCAGTTTAACTATTTTCCCTTACCATGCAATTAAACACAAAAACTAACAACATCCATTAATTAATAATATCAATTGATTAATACCCATATTAAATAACCTCAACCACCCCCACCCCCCAAAAAAACAAAACAAAACAAATCAAATCAAATACAAATTAAATAAAATAAAATTCTAAATTAAATATTAAACATGTTAATTTAAATTAAAATTAAAACTAAATTAAACAATTTAATTAAATTAAATTTAAAATAATTAATAAATAAAACTTATAAAAAATAAATATTTTTTAAATAAAAAGAAGCACCACACGTAAGGGGGGACTAGCCCACCCCTCCCTGCTGCCCTACAACAACACTGCTGTCGTGGTAGTAATGATTATGTAGTGTCCCTCCATAGTTTCCTTTCCTATTATCTTTGCCAAACTCTTTTAGGCCACTCTTATTTGTGCATTGATATTTCAGTTTTATTATGATTTTAGATGTATGCCACTACATGAAGAATTTTAATAAATGGATGATTATGATGATTATATTGATTTAGTTATATATTGTTAGTTATGATGATGTTGTGCTTGTTTTGAAATAATGTTTATGATGATGATTATACTTACCCCATACTTGCATGTGTATGGTGTTCATGTATGCCTTTATATTTCTATTTGACGTGGTTAATGTGGTTGAGGGATGGATTTGTAGTTGCTTGCGAGATCTACACGATCTGTCGATCTCCGCCATTGTCTGTTATATTTCTATACATATATGCACATGCTTGTCTTTTATGCAGGTTTGTAGGTACTGGGCATCGACTTCTTTGAATTGTCAAGATGAACGTGCCCTATTGCTAGTTTCAATGGTAAAAAAGGGGAGATAATATTTAGTTCCAAATCCTAACCTAAGCCATAATATTGTCTTGAAATAGTGGACAAGATTCTGTTATTCCTACCCTTTTTAAACTCATCCAGTTGACATGAGTTTATACCCATATTCTTGAGTATGAATGTGGGTCCTTAGGTTCTTTTGATTCCTTTGATTTTTGATTGTTGGTGTGATTTCTATAATTAGATTAAATTGTGTAATTTAAGTAAATTAGATCTTTATTATTTTTAGCTATGATAAATTATTTAATTGGAAATTAATTAAATACAATTGTTAAGTTTAGTTTCTTATTTAAAAGGTTTATTGTGTGGTAGAAATATTTAATTAATGAGAATTAATTAAATGCCTTCGCCGTAGAATTATTTAATTATAAATTAAACCCTTGTCGATTAAAATGTATTTATTAATTTAAGGATTAATTTAGCATGTGGAATTTATTTTAGACTAAATGTTTTATTTTTAATTAATTGAATGCATTAAGTTGCACAATCAGATTGATTGAATTAAATTTAAGGTATTAGTTAAATTTTGGTCAAGTGTTTTCAACAAAAGACAAAGTGGAGGAGAGACTTTAGTTCAACTGAAATTGATCTGAAAATCATAGTCTAATTCATGCAAGCTTTTTTGGAAGAGTGGAGTTCCAAACCCTCACATGTGGAATAGGAATTTCTATATGTTGGAGATTTGGCCATGATTTTCGAAGATAGGTGGAAGAATTTTGGGTGAAGAATTTGATTTTGGAAAAGCTTCAAAAGTTTGGGAATTTGTCTTCATATTTGGTCTTTGTTCGAATATTATTCTTCGCTGTTTGAGGTAGGGTTTGATTTTCTTTATGATTATGTTATTTTGTAAATTTTGGAAGAAAGTGCATTCTTTGTGCTTGTCGAATCTGGATCCCTTGATTTTCCTTTTCTCTTCATATTAAAAATTTAGTAGATGTGATCATGATTGTGATTCTTGTTTTCTGATTATATTTTCCAATTAGGGTTTATGGTAGAATTGATGTTGTTAAAATTTTTGTGTAAGGATTCTTGATTGAAAACCCTAGGTTTGGATTTCTCCAATTAGTTGTTGAAGAAATCATAGTTTTGGATCTCAATATTGACAAGAAATAATAAACTAAGATATAATACTAATTAATAAAAGAAAATTTAAATATATGTTATTTTTTTTTATCACTGTTTTAGAACAATAATTTACTGGTATTTGTTTTAAATTCATGTTTAAGAATATATATTTATATTGAAAGAAAAAAGAAAATTCTTTAAAAAAATATATAATAATTTGTTTTTTTTAAAAAATGTTATTGGGAGAGGGAGGCGGGGCCTACCCCTACCCTTCCCAAGCCCTACGACAGTGTTTGGGTTGCCACATGACATCCCAAAGGGACTACCGACGGTCAGCATTTGGCTACCGCATGACATCCCAATGGGCTTGCTGACGGTCAGCTTTGGTTACCGCACGGTGTCCCAAAGGGACTACCAATGGTCAATCCTTAGCAGCTATACGACAACCCTTGGAGTTGCCATCGACAACAGAGGTGGGGCCCGTGGGTCCCTTGTTAGAAAGTAAAGATCCCCAAGATAATTGAGAGGGGGGGGTGAATCAGTTATTAGATAATTTATCCATTCAATAGCTTTAAACAATATAATCAATGTACTGATCAACCATAGAAAGATAACCATACACAATTGCATAATAACACAAGATATGTTAACTAGGGAACCTCTTGAAAAGAGTAAACCCCGGTGGGAATGATGCCCACAAAATGATGCACTAATATGAAAAGTCCTTGTTAGAGGATGGACCCTGTTAGGAGTCTTATGAAATACATTCAATACATATAAATCCCTGTTAGGAGATTTTGAATCCCTATTAAAAGATTCTAACCCGGTTAAGAGTTTATGGAAGATAGAAGGACCCACTGCCCAAACAGCTTCAAGGCAAGATCTCTGAACCCACTGTCCAAAAGATCTTAGAATTATTCAATAGAATAATATGAAATATATTACCTCCTTCACACTGTGCCAAAACTGCACTCTCTGCTACACAAGATCACAATTCCAGATCTCTGTACTCACAAGTCTTCCTTCATCACTGAATTAGCTCTTTTCTTCACTTCATGCATATATTCGCATCACAATCTTCATAGTACACATTACAATAAGGAAAAAATTCCTTCTTATATACAAAACTCAAATAATTACAAATGAGTCGGTCCTCAATTACAAAATAATAAATTCTACACGCTACACACAAAATTCACATAAAACTGTCGGCTTCCAGTTACTGTAACTTTATCCAAACATGTCCTCAAAGTTTGCAATATGAACCACATCATCATTAATGAGTCTCCAACATCCCTTTAACTGTGCAAAATTAGATTCCATCCCAGCTAAGAGATATCCTCTGATTTTCAAACATCGCTACACAGAAACACTGTCTAAACACTGCTTTCACCAAAATGCTCATAACTCTTACAAATGAATGAATTTATTTTTGTGCTGTTAACCATAGGTTAATAACACACCAAAGAACATACCATCAACTACGCAAAAGCCAATCTACAATACAATATGTGCGCAAAACAAAACTGTACCTACTTTCCTGCTAATATCCAGAATATCACTGTGTTGACATCAATGACAATCCAAGTCATGAATGCAACAACAACTGCTATAGAATGACTGCCAAAACACTTTGCATTTATTCCTAACAATCTCCCCCATTGGCATTGATGGCAACATAGATGAAAAACATCCAATGATCCAAAAATCCAATACTACAACATCACTGCAAAATATCAAATCAAATCTTGCTTCGTTTTCCTATTCAACTCTCTCATACAATCCATAATGTTTTTCATGTATATCTCTCCCCCATTGACATCAATGATAGAAATTCCATCACTAAGTCAACAACAACTTAATGTCAAAAGACACTTTTCAGAAAAATACAATAACAAGAGTCCTCATGACTCAGCTCATAAACTCCCCCATAGAGGAAGTTCCAACATCCAATCTAGAAGAAAGATAGGGCTCATATACCACTGGATGGATGCAATCATCTGCATCAATTCTCAAAAATAGGTTGGGGCATAACCCCAAGCATACCTCTCAGATACATAAATGTATCCTTAGGTAAAGACTTTGTAAATATATCGGCTATTTTCTCCTTTGTACTTATGTACTCCAATCTTACTTCTTTTTCTGCAACTTTCTCTCTTACAACATGATACTTGATCTCAATATGTTTAGTCTTAGAATGTTAAATAGGATTTTTTGACATACTCACTGTACTGGTGTTATCACAATGTATAATAACAGGCTCATCAAACTTTATTCCAATATCTTTCAACATCTGCTTCATCCAAATAATTTGATTACAATTATTTGCTTCTGCAACATATTCTACTTCTGCTGTGCTTTGTGAAGTACAATTTTTCTTCTTACTTAGCCAAGAGACCAATTTGCCTCCAAGAAAAAAGGCTCCACCACTGGTGCTTTTCTTGTCATCAACGTTGCCTCCCCAATCTGCATCAGTATAGGCACATAAGGTAAAATCATCAAAATTCTCATACCATAATCCATAATCCATTGTTCCTTTCAGATATCTCAGTATCCTCTTTACTACTGCATAATGTGATTCTCTAGGTTCTACTTGAAATCTTGCTACAATCCCCACTGAATGTGCTATATCAGGTCTTGTATGTGTTAAGTACTACAATCCTCCAATCATAGATCTGTACTTTTTTTGCTCAACTGCTGGTGTCTCATCTTTGCTAGATAACTTATGTCCGGTTACCATAGGTGTTCCAACAGGTTTAGAATCTTCCCTTCCAAATCTTTTCAATAATTCATTTAAATACTTAGTCTAACTTACAAATATGCCTTCCTTGCTTTGTGTTATCTATAATCCCAAAAAATATTTCATTTCTCCAATCATGCTCATCTCAAATTCAGTCTTCATTTCATCTGCAAATTTGTCACTAGCTTCATCTTCTCCTCCAAAGATAATATCATCAAAAAATATAACTATAACCAATAAACCATTCTCAATTTCTTTTGTGTATAAGTTACTATCTGCTGTTCCTTTTATAAATCCCAATTTCAATAAATACTTATCCAATCTTGCATACCAGGTTTTAGGTGCTTGTTTTAATCCATATAAAGCTTTCTTTAACTTACATACCATATCTCCTTCTTGTGTCAAAGGAAAACCTTCAAGCTGCTCAATGTAGACTTCTTCTTCCAATTCACCATTCAAAAATGCTGACTTCACATCCATCTGATACACTCTGAATTTCTTGTAAGTTGCATATGCTAGAAACATTCTCACTACTTCAAGTCTGGCCACAGGTGCAAAAGTTTCTTCATAGTCAATTCCTTCTTGTTGTGAATATCCTTTACATACCAATCTTTCTTTGTTTCTTATCACTTCTCCTTGTTCATTCATCTTGTTTCTGAATACCCACTTTGTTCCAATCACATTCTTGTCTTCAGGTCTAGGGACCAATTCCCATGTCTTGTTTTTTTCAATCTTCTCTAGTTCTTCTTTCATAGCATTGATCCAATGTTCATCTGCACAAGCTTCATTAGTAGTCTTAGGTTCAATTTGAGAAATCAAACATAAATGTACCTTATTCCGAGTCAAAACTCCTCTATCTAAACTTCCAATAACTTGCTTAATAGGGTGATGTCTTAAAGTATACCTGTTAGGTGTCATAGTTACTGATCTTATTCCGACTGTAGATTCTTCTCTACTTTCTTCTCTATTTTCTTCTCTGTTTTCTTCTTTGTTTTCTTTAGTATGACTTTCATTCAGCAAATCACTGTTAGTTTCAAAAAATAATTCTACATTTTTCAATGTTAAGCTGAGGTTGTGCTTCTCCATCAGATTCATAATCAAGCATTCTTTCCTAAATTTTAAACTTTTCATCAACTTTTACATTTGCACTTTCAACAATAGTCTTAGTTCTTTTGTTATAACATCTATATGCTTTGCTTTTTAAAGAATATCCAAGAAATATTCCTTCATCACTTCTAGGATCAAACTTTCCTATATCATCATCTCTCTTAATATAACATTTACTTCCAAAAATTCTAAAATACTTAACTGAGGGTGTATGTCCAAACCATAATTCATAAAGTGTCTTGTTTGTATCTGCTCTGATTTGTACTCTGTTCATAGTGTATACTTCTATGTTCACTGCTTCTCTCCAAAAAGTTTTAGCCAAATCATTTTCAAACAACATAGCTCTTGCTGCTTCAGTTATTGACCTGTTTCTTCTTTCTGCAATACCATTTTGTTCTGGTGTTCTAGGGGCTGAAAGTTGTCTCTTAATACCATTCATTTCACAAAAGGTGTTAAACTCTCTAGATGTAAATTCACCACCTCTATCAGATCTTAGACACTTAATCTTCATTCTAGATTCATTCTTAATTTTGCTTTTCATGATCTTAAATTTATCAAATGCTTCATATTTTTCTTTCAAAAATGCAATCCACATCATTCTTGTAAAATCATCAACAAGAATCATAAAATACCTTTCACCATAGAATCCTCTAGTCCTAGTAGGACCACTCAAGTCTGTATGAACAATCTCCAACTTCTCTGCCGAAGTGAACTTCTTATTGGAAAATGAACTCCTTTTCTGCTTTGGCATCATACATTCTTTGTAAATCATGTTAGTAGGTTTCATAATTCTAGGTAAATCTCTTACCGCATGTGTAGTGCTCACCTTGACAATATTATCAAAGTTTATATGACAAAACCTTTTATGCCATAACCAACTATCATCAATCCTAGTTATCAAACATGTCATCTCAGTAGGATTCAATTGAAATACATTACCTCTGGTTCTGGATCCTTTTCCAATCAGATTTCCATCTTTGTCTTTTATCACACAAGTTTTCTCAGAAAACCAAACTTGATAACCCTTATCAACCAATTGTCCAATGCTTAGTAGATTATGTCTTAGTCCATCAACAAAGTAAACATCATCAGTGTTAGTCTTTCCATCAAGAGTAATAAATCCTATACCCTTAATCAAACAAGGTGCATTGTTACCAACCCTTACAATTCCTCCATCATAATTATCTAACTTAACAAACTTTCTTTTATCTCCAGTCATATGATGTGAACAACCACTATCTATAATCCAATCAGATTTCTTTTCAACTTGTGAAACTAATGCTTTTTCTTCCCTTTTATCAGATTCAGAACTTTCATCTTTAATTGCTACAAATCCTATTTCCTCAAAGTTATCATTATCACTGTCACTTAAATGTTTTTCAATTCCTGCTTCAAAATCTTCATCATTTGCATAATGACATTCTTTAGATCTTCTAGGTTTAAAGTTGCTTCTATACTTCTTAACTCTTTTAGGACATTTAGATGCAAAATGACCATATTCTTGACAAGTCCAACATTTAAAGATTTTCTTACCATCTGGTTCTCTTTTTACAAGTAGTGCAATACCTTCTTCAATCTTCTTATCTTCCTCAAATCTGCTACTGCTGGCATAATCTCCATTCACACTAGTACTTCTTGTAGGTCTAATGTTAAGAGCACTGAATGCTGTTTCCATTCTAGGTAGCTCTCCTGATAATCTCAAGTTCATCTCTATTGTTTCTAATCTTCCAAGAAGAGTCTCTCTTGAAAAGTTCGATGTACAAGGTATCACTTGTTCAATCATCTACGTTGTCTGCTTGAATACTGGTGTCAAAGTTCTCAGAATTTTCCATATCACTTCATTCTCTATCTTATCACCTCCACAAGACTTTATTCCTATCACAATCTTAGACATCCTACCAATATAGCTTCTAATAGATTCATCTTCCATCATTCTAATATCTTCAAATGCACAAATCCAATTATGTAATCTAGCCTTCTTTGCATGTTCATCACCTTCAAAAGTAGAATGTAAAACTTTCCAAATTGCATGAGATGTTTTCAAACATCTTACCTGACTATATTCATTCTCCAGTAGTGCTGATAAAAGTGCTTCTCTTGCAAGTATGTTACACATGAATAGATCTAGTTCATCTTTAGTTCCTGCCTCTAGATTGTCTTCCTCAATGATAGTCTTATCATTCTTTGTAATCAACCAATAACTTGGTCCTAAACACAATAGATGTGTCTTCATCTTTTCTTTCCAGCTGTCAAAATTTACTCCATCAAACTTAGGGCTTTCTTTTCTGAAATTTTCCATTGATCTCCTTAAGTTGTTAAACTTTTCTTTCAAGGACCTGCTGCTCTGATACCAATTGTCAGAAAGTAAAGATCCCTAAGATAACTGAGAGGGGGGGGGGGGGGGGAGGGGGGGGGTGAATCAGTTATTAGATAATTTATCCATTCAAAAACTTTAAACAATATAATCAATGTACTGATCAACCATAGAAAGATAACCATACACAATTGCATAATAACACAAGATATGTTAACTAGGGAACCTCTTGAAAAGAGTAAACCCCGGTGGGAATGATGCCCAAAAAATGATGCACTAATATGAAAGTTCCTTGTTAGAGGATGGACCCTGTTAGGAGTCTTATGAAATACATTCAGTACATATAAATCCCTCTTAGGAGATTTTGAATCCCTGTTAAAAGATTCTAACCCGGTTAAGAGTTTATGGAAGACAGAAGGACCCACTGCCCAAACAGCTTCAAGGCAAGATCTCTGAACCCACTGTCCAAAAGATCTTAGAATTATTTAATAGAATAATATGAAATATATTACCTCCTTCACACTATGCCAAAACTGCACTCTCTGCTACACAAGATCACAATTCCAGATCTCTGTACTCACAAGTCTTCCTTCATCATTGAATAAGCTCTTTTCTTCACTTCATGCATATATTCGCATCACAATATTCATAGTACATATTAAAATAAGGAAAAAATTCCTTCTTATATACCAAACTCAAATAATTACAAATGAGTCGGTCCTCAATTACAAAATAATAAATTCTACACGCTACACACAAAATTCACATAAAACTGTCGGCTTCCAGTTACTGTAACTTTCTCCAAACATGTCCTCAAAGTTTGTGCTATGAACCACATCATCATTAATGAGTCTCCAACATCCCTTTAACTACACAAAATTAGATTCCATCCCAGCTAAGAGATATCCTCTGATTTCCAAACATCGCTACACAGAAACACTGTCTAAACACTGCTTTCACCAAAATGCTCATAACTCTTACAAATGAATAAATTTCTTTTAGCATTGTTAACCATAGGTTAATAACACACCAAAGAACATACCATCAACTGCGCAAAAGCCAATCTACAATACAACATGTGCACAAAACAAAACTGTACCTACTTTCCTGCTAATATCCAGAATATCACTGTGTTGACATCAATGACAATCCAAGTCATGAATGCAACAACAACTGCTACAGAATGACTGCCAAAACACTTTACATTCATTCCTAACATCCCTTTGTTGCCCGTTTGTTATTTTTTTGATATTTTTAAATTTAATTTTAAATTGTTTTAGTTATTAAGTAACGTAGTTTTAAATTTTACTTTATTACATGTTTAATTTGATTTTTATTTTTAGTATGATTTAGAATAATATTTTTGAAAACCAATAAATGATTGTCTATAATTTTTGATGTAATTTACTTGTTAAATTTAATGTGTGCACATAATTTTATACTTAAAAGATGGTTAAATTATATTTTATATTTAGTTAATAAGTGAAGTAATTTAGTATTGGGTCAGTTACAATTTATTTAGATATCTATTTTTATGGATATTTGGGCGTTAATGATTTTAATTGCATGATATTTTATTTGAGCTTTTTTTTTTGCATGTTTCTTTTTGTTTTAAATTGCAATGTGGGTGTTTATCCATGCGAGTAGTTGTTATGAGAATATGGCTGTTTGGATTAGTAAAGCTTTCTACATGATGATGTATTTTAATTTGAATCAAATGTGGGTGTAATTAGTCTATTGTAATTAAATTATGTTCAGTCTTGTATGATCCTATGTGTTGGTTTAAGGGATTAGGATGTTAGCCAGTAGAGATGTAATCCAGAGGCGGGAATTAGATGTTTTATTTATCATGTTTGTTTGCCTTGCATACTCGATGGTGTTGGTAAATTTTTTCCAACCCTACGTGGGCTATTCTATCATGATTTATGGTCTTGTATGTTCTTGTCATTGTTGGAACTAGTTGTTGAGTTTTATGAGTTGTGTTAACTCAGAATTATGCTTTGATCTTGTGAAACCCTAGGGTAGGTTAACTAAGTGTGTAGGTGGGAAGTGGCTTGTAATTGGTGCTGGAGCCCACAAGTGACTACCAGGATATCCTATTACAAGTAGCTTAATAAGTGATAATTAATGATATTGAAAGTTTAAAATGAATTAATAAGATATTTTATCTCGCCCATGCCTGAGTTCCTAATTGAGTTTGACTAGGATGGGAGTGGGAAGATGTTTTCCACCTACATTGACTGGATATGGCATAGTTAGTACCTCATCTACACGAGAGGTTACTGATACCACATAGAGTCACTAGGGCACCAGGGTTTGGAGAGACTACCTGGATAACCCTAGAGTTGGCTCATGTGATGAAACTTCCCTTTATGCATCTTAGGTTTCCTATGTGTGTTGGTTGCCTCTGGTTGAGTAAGTCTTACCTTGTTATCCTATTATACCTTTTGAGTTAGAATGCTTTCAAGATCTCTTCCCTAGCTTGTTTTACTGGTGTTTGTTATCCGAGTGGGATCTAGTATTATCTCATCAGCATGGTGGGAGTGGACCATTTAGGTTCTATGAGGTTGGGTGGTGGTGATTCTTTTACCATTTGAGATTTTGACGTTCATGTACTAGTGCTGGATGATCCATGTGGCAGTTGTGGTAGTTGATCCTTCTTATTATTCATTGGTGGATACATGTTCTTATCTTCTTATTCTATGTGGCCTTGTATCATGGTACCAATTATTCTAGAGATATCATGTTGTACTTCATTTCGGTTATTGTATTACATACCCTGCGACATGTGTAGTGGATGTAGGTTATTATGGATACCTTATGGTACCAATTGTATTTATGTTATCTTTTATATGATGATGTATGTATCATTCATTTATTTATATGAGATTTGTAATTATATCTAATCTAAATTAATTAATTAATGCTTACGTAATCTACGTCAAGGAATCTTTGAGATTTGTAATCTATGTCAGTTGTATATTACATTGTATTGCTTTCGCATTGTGAGACATTATTATTTTTATTTGTTAACACTTAAAAATTATTCTGCAAACTTAGTTGCATGTTTAGGTTAAGTTCTCCTGGGTTCCCTGGTGGGGCATTACAGACTGCCCCTATGACAACACTACTACTGTGGCAACAGTGGCTACTGTAGGTAGTTCACTGCTACATGATAGTGATTAAGGCTGCTATGACAGTCGGCTGCTGCAACAATCCCTTGGATGCCAGGGGGTTGGGGGATGGGGTCCACGCCCCCTAATTAATTTTGGTAATTTTTTCTTTATATATATATTTTTTAAAATTATTTTTTTAAAAAAAGATTTATTTAAAACAAAATACCAGAAAATAAATCTGGGCAGTTTGCCATCACTAGAATATTATATATTTATTTTTTTAGATATATATTTTTTAAATAATAGGTTCCAAAAGTTAAACCTTCATACATTCGAAGACATGCAAAACATATGTTTTTTTTAACATTGATTTTTTGAAAAGGAAACTAGGGTTTGACAAAAAAACTAACATTTAATAATTTTGATTCCACATGCAATTTAAATTTAATTTTTTTGCAACATATCAAAGAAAAGATATCAATTTCTTACGATTTATTCTAGGGTTTTCAAAACATCCAAAACCAAATACTAGATCAATCAAACATCAATTTAATCCAATTTTCACAACCACACCCAAAATTAAAACCAAATTCAATTTCAAATAAATCACATAGCAATCCCAAACATGAAGTATACAATCTTTTCAAAAGGAGAATTTACAAAATATGAGGGTTTCAAACCCTACCTTAACCCATGTCTAAAAATCTGAAGCCAAGAAAGATCCAAGCCAACCTTCAAAATCAAAGCCTTCAAACAATCACCAAACAATGCCCACCAAAACAAGCTTTCCCAAAAGTCTTCCAATACTTCCAGAGCTCCTCCAAAACCTGATAGATGTCATGAAAATAATACCCAAAATCCCTACATAAAGGAAACCTATCCCTCCTAGGGTTTCCAAAAAATGTAAACTCAAAAGCAAAACTCAACTCTCTTATCTAGTTGCACGATAAAATAGATCAATAAATAATGCCTTTTTAAAATAAAATTCAACTCAACTTCTAACTTTAATTATAATTTCAATTTCACATAAACCAAAAGTGCAACTTAAATTGCATATAATTATTTAATTAAACAATGAATATTTTAGCACAAGTCAACTATGCAACCTAATAAATCAAATATTAAATAAATCAACTATACCCTTTAATTTAAATATGATTAGTAATTAATTAAACCCTTTAATTCCAAATTTAAATCTTTTAATTTAATCATTTAATTAACAAAGGTATAAAATTACCCTTAACAATTAAATATACTCTATATCTAATATTTCCACATTCATAAAATATAATTATTCAAATCTCATAATTACTCCTAATTTAATTATTTAAATCAAATAATTCACACAAGTAAATCCACTTAACTCCCAAAACTCAAAAAATGACTAACTCTATATGAAACAAACACCAAGGGTGGGCTCATGAATTCACGTCACCTTCACGAATTTAGATGGATAGAAACTGATACTTTCCCAATATTTAGGACAACTAATGGTTTGGGTTGGGATTTGGATTTGTATATTATCTCCCCTCTCTTACCATTGAGATTTGCGATAGGGCACACTCATCCTAGCAATTCAGGGAAGTCGATGCCCGGTAGCTGCAAACTTTCTTAAAAGATGAGCATGTACATACATGTATAAATATAAACAAGTAATGACAGGGATCATTCGATCGTGTGGATTTCACAAGCAAGTAACTATGACTCCGTCCCTCAAACACATCAGGAACGTCAAACAAAAATACAAAACATACACGTTAACCACACACATGCAAGTATGAGGTCAGTAAAACCATAAGCATCAATGATATCTTAACATATAATTCATCATCCAAAAATAATAATAACATATAGAAAATTAGACTATGAGAGACGCATTACAATACGAGTCATTTGCTCATACAAATCCATCCTTTATATAAACAATTTTTGCCACTTAATCTTCTCTATTACATTTTCCTTTGATCAATCTTAATTGTCCAATTCATTATACCTTGAATTTGGATCTTGATAATGTGTTTTCTTTTCACCTAGTAACTTGAACTTTCTTGAAACTTGTTCCTTCTATTTTGACCGTTTAGATCTAAGTCATAGATTATCATGTTATCTCTATTTGAGCATTAGATGTTGTCATGAGTATCAAATTGGATCAGTTGGTTATCTAAGCTGATCAGTCAGTAAAAAGAAGAGCAACAAGCTATAATATGATAGTTAGTTGAACAAACAAGCCTTCACACTGAACAATCCCAAGGCAGTACCGAGATCTAAAAAAAAACTAGTTTAACTGGGCACCAGAGTAGTCTTACTGAGCATCAGAGTAAACCGAGCACCGAGCATCATTAAACAGCGAGCAACATACACATCGAACACCAGTGTATTCACCAATCAAAATTGGCTATGTTTACCGAGTTATCCAGGAAATGACATAGTAATTTGTAATGGCACATTTATCTATGCAAATGGTTACATAGATTCATAAAAAGTTTTACCAAGATCAAGGATTATTTATTGTAGATGTAATCATTAAATGTAATGATGATTCCTATGTAATAGTCAGATCTAGGTCTATTTTGTACACCATAGTTCTTATGTTTTCTAAGATATTGTAAACCTAATTAGGTCATGGAAATCTTAGCAGTTTGCTATATATTTTTAATTGTTGTCATTTTGACAAGAGAGTCGAATGTAATATGAAGAAGGAGATCATGAAGCAGTAACCACTTTCTTTTACATGACATAGCAGTTATCAGAGATCAAATTTAGTTTATTCAGAATCAGTAAAGGCTACCAAGTAGAACAAAGGATAATACAATACACATTGAGGTGATATTCATTCAGTTTATCATTGATCTGATTCAAATAAAGTATAGTTGTCATTTACAGATACCTTTTTGTTATTCTCTAATCATTGTAAATCCTTTATCTATAAATGACAACTATACTTTATCTGAATCTCATAACTATAGGTTAAAATCCTTTCACAAGGTAGATAACATATAGATAAAGTACTTTATTTGAATGACAATGATAAGATTTACTCAAGTAGTGTTGTTAAAATCCTTTCACAAGGTAGATCTAGTCAATCCGAATGTTACTCCTAATAGGGTAAGATCACTAGAAGTGATCACAACTTGTAGTCTTAACTAGCAAACTTTATTATCTGTAGTAGTGAAGAATTTGTGGGTGTCATCCCCACCGTAGTTTTTACCTTCTAACAAGCGTTTCTATGTAACCAAAATATTGGTGTTATGTGTTACATTTCATGATTGATCTATTATTTCATTTTATGCACTTTACATTTACAAAGTCAATTGAATGAATGTTGCATACAATGGATTCAATTAGCTAGTTACTACTATTTGTAGATTGAATATTCAGTTAAAAGTTTTTGAGGGTACCAATTCACCCCTCCCCTCTTTGTCCCTTATCTTTCTATTCCAACAATTAGTATTAGAGCTAGATCTCTTATTTTTGGAAGTTTAACCACTGAAGAGGAAATATCTAAACATGGAAAGATATAGGTTGGACAAGACTATTGAGAATCAAAAGATTCAGATTCAAATGTTCATTGAGCAATAAAAGCAAGCTAAGGATGAGTTGAAAAAGTTACTGATTTAGAGAAAAGATATGGCTATTAGGCAGTGTGCGACTGATTATCATGAAGAAGACATTGATGATCCATTTGATATTTCTGAATCCAGTTCAAGCAGTATATCTGACATATTTGAAGGTGCAATTTTTTATTTGTCTGAGACAAATCTTTATTTGACTGAACAAGTAAAAGACCTGCAGATCGGTCAAGAAGAAACAATGTTAAGAATTATTGATGTGATGAACAATGCTAGACAATTTGAACAAGAAATAAATTTGGCTATTGAAGACATAAGATAGATAACTGAAAAGTTACAAGCTAAGGAATATGAGATATTGAGACTTACCGAGCATCACTTTGAAATATGAAATCAGATGGTTGTTGTAAGCCATAAGATCAACCAAGTAAATAATGAGTTGACAAGGAAACTTGAAGATATTGGTGAACTCAGAGAATAAAATGAAAAATTGAGAAATGAAGTCAAAATGCAGTAGCAACATAATGAGATGATGAAAAAGGTTGAGGACAGTTCCAAGAAAATTGATGATTTTCTATTTAGTCAAAGAGACCTTGGAATCACTACTGGATTAGGCTATACCGAGCAAGGAGAATCATCTAAACAAGCTGAATAGATGAATAACTACAAAAGTCAAAGATCCAAAAATCTATCATGCTATCACTATGGTAAACTGGGCCACACTTCAAATGTTTACAGGAGTAAAGCATAAGGTAAACCTAAAACCACTCCTAAATTCAATGGTCATTATTATAGTTGTAACAAGTTTGGACATCAAGCATATGAATGTAGATCTGAGTTGAATAGGACTCCTAAGAAACCCTACATGGAGAAACATTGTCACACTTGCAACATGTATGGACACACCTCACAAGAATGCAGAACAAAGATGAAGCAAGTCTGGACACTGAAAGGACAGAACAAAACCTATCAACCAAGAAGACAAGGTAATGCCTATACTTGGGATTATAACACATGGGTTAACTGCACAACATGGGGAAGATATGGACATAATGCAACTAATTTCATGAGGAAGAGATGGCTAGGAAAATATCAAAGCTTGAGAAGCACAGGTATGGCATGCTTACATTGTCATAAAGTCGGTCACGTAAGTAAAGACTGCAGAGACCGAGCACTAGAAACATAAACTTTTTAAAATGATAATACTATTGAAGATATCATGAGATTAAGAAACACTATGTGGAGAAAAGCATCAAATGATAATGTCGAGTCAAGCAATGCAGTCAGTGAAACCTCGTCTATTGGATTGGGTGAAATCAACACCTCTACCTAAGCTGAAAAAGGTATGTATAGAACTGATACTTCTAAGTGATCATATTTAACATATAGTTCCTTATATTACATGTGCACATACCAAATCCACATGAATTGAGGTGCATTATGGTTTTACAAGTTTTGATCTTTAAAGTGTTTATAGTCGGTATATGTTAGACCAAGTGAGAAGTTGCCAGTCGATGATTATTATGCAAGGTTAACTGAGTGCTAGTATTCACTAAGTAAAATTACATGTTAACCGAGCTTATGGTATTTTGTGATATTCACCAAGCTTGATAGTTGTCGTCGAATTGTGATTAGGTCAAGCATTTATGACAAAAAGTTTGAGCGAGAATTTGAAAAATCTATAAATATGCAGTGAACTTAGTTCATTTTTCACACAATGATCTTGAAGAGCAAAGAGTTTTTAGAGCGAACCAAATAAAGGATTTTCTAGAGTATTTGAGCATAGATTTAGAGTATTCTAAGTGATCTCATCGTCATTCTAAGTAAGTAATATCATCACCGAGTTGTTCATTTGTTACTTATCAAAACCCTAAATTAGAAACAATGGCATCCACATCAAAAGTGAACAAGTCCAAGTATGTAGAGGAAAAGGAAGTCAATCTAATCATTTTTTCTACTTGCAATGAGCCCAAATACAAAATTCATCCTGAAGTGGCATCGCAAACTGATAAAATGGGAGTTTTTTCAAGCATACCCCACCTAGGGTTGTACTGGTGGAAGATGTCCATTCATTCATACATTGCAAAATTGGGGAGATAGGAGATTTCAAGATGTTTACAACTTATCAGAAGTTGTGTGGTGAAGATGGTAAAATAAAACTCAAACGTGAGCACGTGAAAGTAAAAGGACTGGTCAATGCCCTAAATTTCTCGAAGAACTTCAAGAATGAATGGATAAGGATCGTGTTGAGTTGGTATCACGATGGAAAATTGTGGTTGGATGAGCCCATAAAGATTACAAGGAACATCATAAAAGCAGTAACTAGATACCCTACCTCTAAAAAAGTCAAGGCAATAGGGAATGCACCCTGAGCTGAGATAGAAAAGAACACTAGAGCTGAATGGGAAGTCTGAGAAATGAAAGTCAGCACAATCAAAGATCTTGAGACAAGATTCAAAGCTTATGTCATCAGTTACAAGATATTCCAGTCAAGAAAATTGAATAGTGTACCGTGTGGAGTTGTTGACATAACTTATAAGATAGTTAACAAGGGATTTCAGTTGGACCTTGTTGAGCTACTCCTAAAGCATGTAGAGGAAAATATGAAGACTATTCAATTAGCAAAGTTTAACACCTGTAAGTTTGGAACCTTGCTACTATGAATATTCTTTTATGTGCAAAAGTTTTTTCCTTTAGTCGGTAATATAGATTGGTCAACCGACAAGCCATTTACACTTCAGATTACCAGTTTAATTAATAGTTTGGGAGATAACTTTAACAATTTAGTAGAAAATTATTTTGAACAATTCAATTTGAGAATGAAATAAAGGAGTAGAATTCAGAGAAAACTAGTTGAGGAGTATGAACATGAAATTTTTTTCTAGTTGACATTGATTACACCTTGATTAAGGCTGTGGAGCCAAGAAAAAAATGGCTAGCCCCCATGGGTTATGAATTAGATATTAATTTTGATTTTAGATCAATAAAGGCTCTACTAGCTGAGCCTAAGGACCCTAAAGATGCTAGGTTTGGCACTTATAAAGAAGCCAAGACACAGATAAAGATAGACCTAGTCATCGGTAAAATAACAAAGAAATCTAGGAAAATGATGACTAATCTAGTGAAGAAATTTTGTGATGATGTTGAATCATTAGAGAGTATACCAGTTGAGGTAGAAACTGAAGGTTAGTTACTTCTTTTTGACAAACCTTATGATGAGGAAGAGACTGAGTTTGATAGAGATGTAGATCCTACACCGGTCTCACCTTCCCCCACTCCAAAGATGTAGTTAGAAGTGAAAACAAGGGCACACACAAGGTCATCTACTACAACTTCACCTCCACCCAAGAAAGGAGTTGTGAAAGTATCAAGGCCTACTATAGCATCACTGACCAAAACATACAAGAAGAGAGGTACCAAAATTACTACTGAAGCCCCTAAGAAAAGAAGAAGATTAATCAGAGGGAAAGATGATATAGATGATGATGAAGATGAAACTGAACAATTTAAAGTCATTGTCAATAAAAATTGTTCTATTGATGAAGTAGCTGAAGACATAATAGAGAATGGAGAATTAAGTGATCTTGAAATCAGGCAGTTTGAACATTTGTCAATCGAAGACAAAAATAAGATTGAAGAAGCTGTAATTTAGATGATGATCAAATTTAGGAAGGTACCAATTGAATTTTCTAAATATGTACCTAAGGAATTATATGAAAGAATTTCACAAAGGTGGACGTATGACTTAAATACTGAGAAAAGAATGAGGGAACAATCCCTAGTTTTAGCAATGCTGACACTGACAGTTCTTGAAATTGAGGACTTAATCAAAACATATTCAAAGAGATTCTTAGTAAAGAGTCAGGCACTAGAGATACTTGATGAAAATTTGGTAGACATTGATGAGAATAGTCAACTTATTTTGACTTCCATACTTCATGCCCAAGCAAAATCAGATAAGATGGCTTTAGCCATAATTCTCGAGGAGAAGTGCAAAAGAAAAGGAAAAGGCATTCATTCTGATGATGCAAACTTGGCATTGAATACCACACTTGAGTTATTAGATACCGAGTTACCTGATACCACTATTGCCACCAAGGAAATTAATGTGATCCAGGATGCACCAGAACAAGTTACAATATAGGGAATCAACAATGATTCATATGATGTACTCATTAAGGACATCACAAATGGTGATCCTAATGACACCAAGGATGATGAAGATGTCACAATAGATGGAACTCAACTAGAAGAGAAATCCTCTATTGAGCTAGCTATGAGCATTATACCAGGTGATCTTCCTATCCTAATAGAAGCTATTGAAATTATTTCAAAGGAAGAACCAGAAACCTCAATCCTCGAGCAACCCAAAGACATGTCAGGGGAACAAGGAACAAGCACACCTGCAGAGACAGAAACACCTAAGGCAAAAGAGGTAGATACATAGGGACAAGATGACCCGAAACCTACCGAGTCAACACCAGCCAACACTACATTCAAAACTCCATCTTAATCAACTGACACACAGGTTACCGAGGAGCAGAAGAAGGAAGATACAATGTCTACCGGGCAAGATACACCAAGTGTTGAGGTTAAGGCTATTGTTCCTTTTGTTAAGACTTCACCCGAAGAGCCTAAGAAGAAGAAGAAAAACCATGGCAAAGGGTTGGTCACACTTGATGAGATAATACAAATACCTAAATGTGACCCGAGGACCTTGTACCCCGAAGCACTAAGAAAATATGGGGAGCTATGTTAGAAAGTAAAGTACACCAAGATAACTGAGAGGGGGGGAGTAAATCAGTTATCAAATAAATACAACTTTTATCAATCTTAATAGATTTTAACCATGTAAGCAATGTAATCAACAAACATAGAAAGATATACATGCACAATAACACAATGACACAAGATATGTTGACAAGGGAACCTCTTGATCAAAGAGTAAACCTTGGTGGGAATGATGCCCATAAAAGATGCACTAATATGAAAGTTTCTTGTGAGAGGATGGACTCTATTAGGATTTTTATGAAATACATTTAGTACATATGAGTCCCTATTAGGAGACTTTGAATCCCTACTAAAATATTCTAACTCTGTTAGGAGTTATGGAAGACAGAAGGACCCACTGCCCAAATAGCTTCAGGGTAAGATCACTGAACACACTGTCCAACATATCTTAGTATTAATCAATAGAATAATACCAAAATATTACTGATCTCAACAATTCAATACTCCTTCTTTGGCTGTGCCAAACCACACCAACTGCTTCTTCAGATCTCAATACCAGATCTCTATACTTCACATATCCTCTTCCAACAAGTATTGCACATTTCCGCAATTCACTTTCAAATACAATTCACAATTACTACTTCTAATTCATATTAAAATAAGGAAAACATTCCTTCCTTTATACCACACTCAAGTAATTACAAATTAGTTGGCATACAAATTACAAAATAAAAGTTTCCACACATTACATAAAAATTACACAAAACTGTCGACTTCCAATTAAGATAATTCTTCACTCGTGCAACCTCGGATCTTGTGCTCATGTCCATGTCACCAAAATCATGTCTTAAACTACCTCATAACTACACATGATCAGATTCAATCCTGATTAGGACATATCATCCGATTTCTACAAACTGCTACTCAGGAACACTACCTGAATACTGCTTCCATTGATTTCCTCATAACTGTCATGAATAAATGAATTTCCATATGCACTCTTAATCATGATATTATAGAACATAATATAGTAAGTCCTCAACTCCACATAGCTTCATCTTCAATATCCCAAGTGTGCTAACTCAAACACTGTCTGCTTCTCTACTAATCTTTAGTAGATCACTATGTTGACATCAATGACAATCATAGTCATGAATGCAACAAAAAATACTATAGAATGGATGTGAATACTACCCCATAGGATATATTTAGAATTCATTCCTAACAATCTCCCCCATTGGCATTGATGGAAACCTAGATGAAAAAACATCCAAGTTCCATGAATACCAACACTGCAACACTGCTACTCTGAAAATGCTTTCAAATCTTCTTCATCAATCAAATCTTGCTTCTTTTTCCTATTCAATTCTCTCCAATAGATGATTTTTCATGAATACTTCTCCCCCATTGAAATCAATGATAGATGTTTTATCATTATGTCAACAACAAATTCAATGTTAAAAGATACTTTTTCAGAAAATACATTCACAAGAGTCCTCATGACTCAGCTCAAATACACATACTCCCCCATAGAGGAAATACCACCATCCAGTCCAAAAGAAAGATAGGGCTCATATACCACTGGATGGATGTAAAAATCTACATCACTTCTCAAAAGTAGGCTAGGGTATAACCCCAAGCATACCTCTCAGATACTCATATGTATCCTTAGGCAAAGGTTTTGTAAACATATCTATAATCTACTCCTTTGTGCTTATATACTCAAGTCTGACTTCTTTCTCTACCACTTTCTCTCTCACTACATGATACTTTATCTCTATATGCTTTGTCTTAGAATGTAACACTGGGTTCTTAGACATATTAATTGTGCTGGTGTTACCATAATGTATAACAACAGGCTCAACAAATTTTATTCTAATATCCCTCAACATTTGCTTCATCCAAATTATTTGATTACAATTGTTTGCTACTGCCACATATTCTGCTTCTTCTATGCTCTGTGAAATACAATTTTGCTTCTTGCTTAGCCAATAAACTAATCTTCCTCCGAGGAAAAATGCTCCACCACTGGTGCTCTTTTTGTGATCAACACTACCTCCCAAATCAACATCTGTATATGCACATAGGGTAAAATCATCAGATTTTTCATACCACAATCCATACTCAATTGTGCCTCTTAAGGACCTTAGTATCCTGTTTACTGCTACATAATGTGATTCTTTGGGTTCAGCTTGAAATCTTGCCACAATTCCAACTACATGTGATATATCAAGTCTTGTATGAGTCAAATATTACAATCCTCCAATCATAGATATGTACTTTTTATGTTCCACTATAGGAGTCTCATCTGTACTAGATAACTTGTGTCCTGTCACCATAGGTGTTCCAACTAGTTTACAGTTCTCCATTCCAAATCTCTTCAATAAATCATTCAAGTACTTTGTCTGGCTTACAAAGATACCATCACTGTTTTATGTTATCTACAATCCTAAAAAGTATTTCATTTCACCAATCATACTCATTTCAAATTTAGTCTTCATTTCATCTACAAATTTATCACTAGCTTCATCTTCTCCTCCAAAGATAATATCATCAACAAAAATAACAACAAACCATTTCCAATTTCCTTTGTGTATAGGTTTTTATCAGCTGTGCCTTTTGTAAATCCTA
Organism: Chamaecyparis obtusa; assembly: GCA_027943335.1. Classification (NCBI taxonomy): domain Eukaryota; kingdom Viridiplantae; phylum Streptophyta; class Pinopsida; order Cupressales; family Cupressaceae; genus Chamaecyparis; species Chamaecyparis obtusa. The sequence goes on from BSBK01005480.1 coordinate 346,245, forward strand.
ACTTTATCAAATACTTATCCAATCTTGCATAGCAAGTTCTAGGTGCTTGCTTCAATCCATATAAAGCTTTCTTTAGTTTACATACCATATCTCCTTCTTGAGTTAAAGGAAAACCTTCAGGCTACTCAATGTAGACTTCTTCTTCCATTTCTCCATTCAGAAATGTTGACTTCACATCCATCTGATACACTTTGAATTTTTTGTAAGCTGCATAAGCCAAAAACATTCTTACTACTTCAATTCTTGCTACTAGTGAAAAAGTTTTTTCATAGTCAATTCCTTCTTGATGTGAGTATCCTTTACATACCAATCTTTCTTTGTTCCTTACTACTTCTCCTTTGTTCATTCATCTTGTTTCTGAATACCCATTTTGTTCCTATAACATTCTTATCTTTAGGTCTAGGGACCAATTCCCATGTCTTGTTCTTTTCAATCTGATCTAGTTCTTCTTTCATAGCTTTGATCCAATGTTCATCTTCATAGGCTTCACTAATAGATTTAGGTTCAATTTGAGAAATCAAACACAACTATTCTTGTACCTTATTTTATGTTAGAACTCCTCTGTTTATGCTTCCAATAATCTGCTCAATAGGATGATCTCTTGATAGATTCTTGTTAGGTGTCACTATCTCACTTCTTGTTTCTTTTGTAGGTTCTTCAATGATTTCTTCATTGTAGCTTTCATTCAACAAGTCACTGTCAGTTTCATAGAATAATTTAGTAGTCTCTGGATTAGTTCTAGGATGAGTTCCTTCATCTGATTCATAATCAAGCATTCTTTCCTGAATTTTGAACTTTTCATCAACTTTAACATTTGCACTCTCAACAATAGTCTTAGTTCTTTTATTGTAACATCTATAAGCTTTTCTCTTAAATGAATATCCAAGAAATATACATTCATCACTTCTAGGATCAAAATTTCCAATGTCATCATCTCTCTTAATATAACATTTGCTTCCAAAAATTCTAAAATACTTAACTAATGGTGCATGTCCAAACCATAGTTTATAGGGTGTATTATCTATGTCTGCTATGATTTGTACTCTGTTCATTGTATACACTGCTTCTCTCCAGAATATCTTTGCTGAGTAAGTCATTCTCAAATAACATAGCTCTTGCTGCTTCAATCACTGACCTATTTCCTCTTTCTACAATACCATTTTGTTCAGGTGTCCTAGGGGCTGAAAACTATCTCTTAATACCATTCACTTCATAAAAAATGTTAAATTCTTTTGAAGTAAATTCTCCACCTCTATCTGACCTTAAACATTTAATCTTCATTCCAGATTCATTATCAAATTTGTTCTTAATGATCTTAAACTTATCAAATGCTTCAGACTTTTCTTTAAGAAATGAAATCCACATCATTCTTGTAAAATCATCAACAAGAATCATATAAGACCTTTCTCCATAGAATCCTCTAGTCCTTGTGGGACCGCTCAAATCTATATGAACAATTTCCAACTTCTCTGCTGTTGTAAACTTCTTGCTAGGAAATGAGCTTCTCTTTTGTTTAGCCATCCCACATTCCTTGCGAATCATGTTGGTAGGCTTCATAATTTTAGGCAAATCTCTTACTGCAAGTGTAGTACTTATGTGTGTGAATTTTGTACCTAGCTGTAGACACAACACTTTAGTAAAACATTAGAGGTTAGCCAAAAACCAAAATCATGCAATGAAATGGAAACTAAACTAACCAGGTGATTTACTACCTTCTAGAAGGTGCGAGTATGATACTCTCAGATCAGACTGAGACCAGTGACAATGTAACACCTAAACGAAGGATTTGAATGCAAAGAATGAAAACTATATGAATGCAGATTTAATCTATATTTTTGTATTTTCTATGCAATAAGATGAAGGAAACTAATATGAATCTACTCTATATGAAAAATTGATATGATATGAAATTAATCTAAGAATTGATATGCTAAATGATATGAATGCTCAAAACAATGAAAATCTCACAACAACTTTGATTCACAAAGATAGATTCTTTGATCACCAATTCGCCAGCCCGAGGATGCAATTTCGTGGATTCTTTTAGAAGAGCTGAAGCCTTGATTTTATAGAAATCCGGGGCTTCGGAGGTGCATGAGAAAATCCATAAATCACTCTTGATGAACTCAGGTTGATTTTTGAGTTATCAGGAAATAAGAAATAATTAACTCATAAAATCATGCAAAAGCATGCAAGAACAACTTTTTAACTCAAATCAGAAGTTTAGATCAGCTTTGAACTCAAAATAGATGTTGAGTTTTCAAAAGTTAATAACTTGCATTGATTTCCTAATTTTAAGTTTAACTGCTCTTTGAATGTGCACAATTAATTATGAATTATTTAAATAAATAAAGTGATTTATCCTCAACTTGACTGATTTTTGAATTAAAACAATTGATTTATGGGTTAATCAATTATTAAACCAAACTTTATTCTAAAACTATATTATTAAATATTGACAATTGACATTAATCAATTAAATAAGAATTTAATCAATTAGTCATGAGATTTTTGATTTATTGTCAAAATTAAATAATACAATTTAGGAATAATTTAATTAAATTTAATTAAATAATTAAGTGGCAGTATTAAATCTAATTAATTAAATATTCAAAATATTCAATTAATCAAACTTTAGGATAAATAAGATTTATCGCCAAATAATAATTAAATTAAAGATAATCAGGATAAATAGGAATATTGCTAGGAATATTCCCCAATGCAGAATTTATGATAAAATCAATTAGGATTTGATAATGTGCAGATGTACCTTAGGTTAGGACTTTGATGTCGATTTCGTTCGAATTGAAGATGTAGGAGGTTAATGAACCTATAGCCCATTTTTGGGGTATTACATTTTGCCCCTCTTTGAATCACTGTGCAAAGCGTAGTGGTTCAAAGAATAGTCTGTGTACGATAAAGATGTATGAAACTGATTTGAAAGATTTGAAAGATTAACCGATTCTGAGACAAAAATCAATTGAAATATTTGGAAAAAGATGTCGACCCAGGTCCAAGATGACCAGGAATTGAGATGATGCTAGATATATCACCAATGAACCAGTGATTACGAAAAAGTGCCAAAATGCTTAATTCTGAACCTTATGATTGCAAAGAAGTGAGTGACCAATTCCAAACCTCAATGTCATTGTATGAATCATATTGGTATCACATCCTGAACCCATTAGTTATGAAGAACCAAGGAAATAACACTAATGAACCGATGGTTACGAAAAGCTGATACAATTTACAAGATAGATTTGGATACTAGATGAATCTGATATGCCCCAAGAGATAATAGATTTGCCCCAAGCGATGAGGACTTTAGATGAATCAGCAACTAGACGTGGTTGTTGTCTTGATTACTGAGAGAAGATTGATTGATAGAATTGAGTTACAAACTTTGAATGATGTGCAATACCATGTCCCCTTCGGGATGAAAATTGAAATCTGACAAGAAAAGTCAGCGTTATAGTTTAGAAGCATGTTAATTGATTTGAGAAGTGGTTATACATGTCCAGGAATGCATTCTGCATTGTTTAGAGGTCCTGGAGACCAAGTTTGACTAGGTTTGACCATGGTTGACCAAGTTGAAATTTTGATAGTTTGATGTAAGTTAGTCAGTTAAGTTGAATACTGGATTTTTGTGATGATTGAAGGTTGATTATGCAAGCAATTGGACATCCTGGGTCCAAAAATTTTAAATTGTGATTTTGACATAGTAAATAATCTCAGATTTCAATTTTGATCCTGAAA
>BSBK01005480.1:355000-592500 GCA_027943335.1 Chamaecyparis obtusa
GAGAGGATTAGGGTGACAGCTGATCTTTCATGATATTTTGATATTTTTGTTGCTCTTTTGATATTGATACTATTCTGATAGCTCACACAAGCTCATTCTTTTGTACATTGTGCCAGAAGTGCACCCCTAACTATTTTGAGTTTTATGATATATATATGAGATCGAGACTTTTGGTTGTGACTTCATTTGTACTTGTCATGTTTTTGATGTATGATTATATCATGTGATGTAAATGCTATGAGTAGAGTAGAATATATGTATGGATTCATGCAATGAAATGATTTTCTTTCATATGTATGAATGTTATGCAAATGTATTTGATTATGGAATGTGTATGTATGGAAATGTATGTAATGCAATAGATGGAATGAATGATTATGAATATGTAATGAAAATGCAATGATACACATGATATGTTTTGTAGGTATTGATGAAGACAAGTACTCCGTATTATGTCAAAAAGGATGTGTAACCCAGGATTGTGACTACTTGTGTTTCTGTGAGAAAACCTTCATATGAGAATCAACTCTTCAATTTGCAGTTCAAGTATAGTTTTAGAAGGACTTTTAAAAGATTGTCAAGCAATTTGTGAGATCATGCAAAGTGCAAAGTGTAAAATGTCATGCAAAATGAAATGCAACCTAAGACCTAGGACCTAGTCACTGATCATGTGTCGGTCATTTGTCATCATTGAGTTTTTTTAGGTAACCGGATAAATCAATACAATGCCCACTAGTTTATAAAAACCATAGACATATGAATACTGATTTGTATGCACAAGAATCAATACAATGCCCACTAGTTAGGCAACCATGGACATATGAATATTGATTGTATTTTTAGAATGTCGGATTAGATATAAGCACCAAGGCACAAATGCTAGGATGACCTAAATATCATGTCCATTTTAATATAGCAATTTGTATAAGCATCAAAACATAAACATCATGATGACTAGAATACACCTTGCTGAAACAAACACATCAAATAGTCAAGAGATCATTCTAAGTCCAGTGTGAATTACCCATAGTGACCCTTTATCATTCACATCCTTAGGTAAGATCATGTTTCATAGTAGGAGAAAGAAATCACTCAAAAGATAATAGTTAGATCAAACATCCTTGAATTTTTTAGGTATTAATGGTCGGGGTACTCATGGCCATCCAATTTGAGATAGAGGCTCTTACAAATGGACACCATTTCAATCCAGAATTTCCAAATTTGTTAGATTTTCACATACAAGCAGAAAATAAATAAAAGATTATGCCCCCAACCATCACTCTCTAAATCCTATAAAGGACATCATCAAAGAGCTCAAAAGGACACAATATGCAAAAATCTCAATGCGAATCAATAAGCATACAAGGAGATAAAAGCATGAAGCACAGATTGTTTTCATTTTGTGTTTGATTGTTTTGTTGTAGATGCAAAATCCTTTTTGGAGATGAGACAGACAGACAGACTCAAAGGAAGCTTCAAAGGACTCTGACTGGATATGATACATCTAAGATACATTAGAGGCCATAGGATATGACATTGATTTCCCCCAAGTGTGAATATTGATAGGTACAAACACTTTAGCTGATTGGTGCACAAACTGACTTATTGAAAACATGAATGAATGAACAAACTAGGAGATATGTACAAACTAAAGAAAGACTAAAAGCTGGGAAAGACCAAGATTGTGCTGATAGATGGAGCATTTTAAACAAGTGGCACCTATTTTTCAGGTTTTCACCATCTTGGTAGAGATTCTATTTTTGCTACCAAGGCACCAGTTTCCAGGTTTTCACCAAGGCACTTTTTCTTTTTCTCATTTTTTTGTATCTTTCATTTTTCCAATTTTTTTTGATATTTTTGATATTTTTTACTTTTTGTGTGAAACATCAAGGCACCCATTGCTAGGTTTTCACCAAGACTTTTTAAGATTTTTAAGATTTTTTCAGGATATTTTACCATAGAATGAATGCCTTAGGCGTAGAATTTCTTTAGATAGAGAACATTGATTGGTTCTCAAAGCTATTCTCCTTCAGTCATTGAGAGTTGATAGGCACCAGAGCCAAAAGTAGCAGTAGTAACAAAGGGACCCAGCCAGTTGGGTTCAAACTTCCCCTTGCACTCTCTATGTGATTGCTTTTTAGGATTCTCTCTCAAGACTAGATCTCCAACCTGAAATTCTCTATGTCTGACTTTCTTGTTGTAGCCTCTAGACATTCGCTTCTGATATATTCTAAGATGATCATACACTACTTGTCTGTGCTCATCTAGTAGTTCAAGTTCTTGCAACCTAGACACTATGTAGTCATCATCAGTTAGTAGACCATGCATTCTGATTCTTAGTGACGAGATTTCAACCTCAATAGGTAGTACCACTTCAGACCCATAAACTAAAGTGAATGGTGTAGCCCCAGTAGGCATTCTAATACTTGTTTTGTAGGCCCAGAGAGCTGGATTGATCATGTGATGCCAATCTCTTCTTATTTTATTAACTGTACGGTGCAAGATTTTCAATAGATTCTTATTTGAAGCCTCTGCTTGTCCATTCCCTTGAGGATAGTAGATAGATCACCAATGTTGTGTAATCTTGAATTTGGCACATAGATCATCCAAGTCTTTGTTCTTAAATTGTCCACCATTATCTATGATTATAGAGTGTGGAATACCATACCGACATATGATGTAGTTCAAGATGAACATAGATATTTGTTTTCCGGTTGCTTGTGTCAAAGGGACTGCTTCTACCCATTTTGTAAAATAATCTATAGCTATGATTATATGGGCATGTCCATTAGAAGAATGAGGATGTATGGATCCTATAAGATCAAATGCCCATTGGTGAAAAGGCCATTGAGTAGTGAAGGGAATTAAATCTCTCCCTGGAGCATGAATTAAGTTGCCATGCACTTGGCACTCTTGATAGTTCTTAGCAAACTTGATAGACTCTTTCTCCATTTCAAACCAATAGTACCCAACCCTAATAAGTTTTCAAGCTAGTGTTAAACCATTCAAGTGTGACCCAAAAATACCATCATGGACTTCCTCTAACGCATGTTGAGACTCTTCTCATTCTAAACATCTAAGTAGCGTACCATCTAGACCTTGTTTTTATGGATCATGACCAATGATGACATATCGGGAGGCATTACATATAAGGTATCTCTTTTCATGATGGTTAAAGGTATTGGGAATGATTTGGTCTTTGAGATAGGAGAATAGGTTTTTATAGCGGGAGGAATCATGACTCACAATAGTGAAGATCATATGGGTATCAGGGGAGTCATATGCAGGATAAGATAGTGCCTCCACCATGAACTTGTAGTTTAGCTCATGTTTAGGTTGCTGTAATAAAGTAGATAATGTTGCCATTGCATCGACAACCTTATTCTCTGTTCTAGGTATTTGCTCAAATGTGATAGAGATGAAATATTTCTTGAGATCATCTACCATTCTTTTGTATGGAATGAGCTTTTCATCCTTAGTTGGCACACATCATTGACTTGATGGATTACAAGTTGTGAGTCTCCACGGATGTGTAATTCTATTACTCTCCACTCAATTGCTATTTTCATACCATTCAAAAGGGCTTCATATTCAAAAATATTGTTTGTACAAGGGAACTTTAATTTGAATGCTTTACGGATGGAGTATCCTTGAGGAGTGATAAACAAGATGCCTGCTCTGGATCCATTCTATGTATAGGAGCCATCAAAGAACAATTGCCATTCTCTAGAAGAGAGATTCATGATAGAGGAATCTGGAAATTCCATTTGCATTGGTGTGTCATCAAACAAAGGTGCATCTGCTAATTGATTAGCAATAACTTGGCCTTTAATAGCTTTTGTTTCAACATATTCAATGTCAAATTCACTTAAGAGCATGACCCATTTGGCTAATCTACCTGTGAGGGTAGCTTTGCTTAGTAGGTACTTTAGTGGATCAATCTTAGCTACTAAATGTATGGTATGAGCCAACATATAATGTCTTAGTTTCTATGATGCAAAGATCATAGCTAGACAAGCCTTTTCAATCATAGAATAGTTCTTTTTGTATGCCACCAATGTTCTACTGATATAGTATATAGCTCTTTCCTTTTTATTCTCATCATGTTGTGCAAGCAATGCCCCCAGTGATGTATCTATTGTGGAGACATATAAGATCAATGGCTTCCCTTGAATGGGAGGTATCAAGATAGGAGGATTTGATAGATAATTCTTGATATGATTAAAATTATTTTCACATTCTTTGCTCCATGCAAAAGTCACACCTTTATGTAATGTCTTTGTAAAAGGTTGTGATATGTCCGCTAGCTGAGATATGAAGCGTCTAATAAACTGAACCCTCCCTTGCAATGTTCTCATCTGACTAATATTCTTTGGGGGTTGCATCTCCATTATAGCCTTTACTTTAGTTGGATCTACCTCAATTCCTTTCTTTGAAACAATGTAGCCTAAGAGCTTTGCAGAAGTGACACCAAAAGCACACTTCTTAGGATTTAGTCTAAGACTAAATTTTTCCATTTTGTCTAGTATCTTGCTCAAGTCATTTAGATGTTTAGCTCGAATCATAGATTTTTCTAAAGTGTCATCAACATAATCCTCCATAGTCCTATGCATCATGCCATGAAAAATAGAAGTCATAGCTCTTTGATATGTAGCACCAGCATTCTTAAGCCCAAATGGCATGATGTTCCAATAGAAGGTACCCCATGCACACGTGAAAGAAGTTTTCTCTTGATCCTCTAGAGAAATTTTTATTTGATTATATCCAGAAAAACCATCCATTAAACAATACATCTCAAAGCCCGCAGTCATGTCCACTATCATATCAATGTTAGTGGAAAATCATCCTTAGGGCATGCTTTGTTCACATCTCTGAAATCTGTGCACACTCTTATAGATTTGTCTGGTTTAGAAGTAGGTACAATATTAGAGATCCATTCTGCATAATCAATAACTTAGATAAATTCGGCTTCCAGGAGCTTCTCTAATTCATCTTTTACCAAGAGTGCAACATGTGAATGCATCTTTCTCAGTTTTTGCTTAATAGGTTTAACGTTCAGAGCTATAGATAAATGGTGCCTTATAAGATCAAGATCCAACCCTGGCATATCTAAATATTTCCATGCAAAGTTGATCTTTTTCTCTGTTAAGAATGTTGTAAATTTTTTCTTTTCTTCTTCTAATAAGGATTGTGCTACATGGATCAACTGTGGTTCTTCTGCTGTTCCCAAATTGATAGATTGAGTGGGCTCAATTAGAACTAGAGATTTGTCCTATAAATGACTTAGAAGGACATCAAATATCTCATCCTTAGGCACCTCAATGAGGTTTTCACCTTCGGATACATCTTTTATTTTTACTTTTGTAGGTTCTGAGACTGCTACAAAGTGGTTTTCACCCTCAGAACTCCTTTTCTTTTTATTCTTATTCTTATTTTTTTGACTAAGATACTAGATGTCTGAATCCATCATGCTAACACTCAGTTCACTGATGGAAGTCCTCATAGGCTCAGTTGCATTTAGGTAGCAAGCAAGGGCATAGTCATTGGGAAAGGTATAAATACCTTGGTTCAAGTTGGTGGATGTTACGTCAAGAAGGTCAGGGCATTGGATAGTCAAAGTGGTGAAAGATTGGGAAAGAGTGTTTACGGGTATGGATCTATCATCATTGGTCCTAACCTGACGCTTGAGTTCAAAGGTGATATTACAACTTAAGACATTCAATTCGTGAATAGGCTCAACGTCATTATGGAAATCCACTTCATCCGTCGGTGTATCAAACTTGATAAGTTCATTATTTCTCTCTAGACTTATGTTAGGTTGAGGTGCATATTGGTGAATAACATCAACATGCCTTTTTGTAATAAGTTCATCTGGTTCTGGAATGACTCCCCATTCATAGTCATTTGATTCATCTTCTGTTTCTTCATCTAGACCTTTAGGAAATCTAAGAACATGAGTAAAGTCAGGATGAATACCCCAAGAAGGGTTTCCCTCAGATTCTGATTTGAATTCATACTCATGGGAATCTGTCTCAGAATAACTACCACCTTCCTCTTTTTGATTGCCTTCGAGATTAGTTGGTTCTTGTGTTGGAACTATCTCTTACTCTATAGTAGGTTCTTGTGTTTCTACTACATTAATTCTTTTTATTGGATCATCTTCAGCTTCAAGGAGGTCTTTTATTTCTTTAGGAAAACACTCATAAGGAATGAGATCATCAGTGGTGTCTGAATAATCACTATCAGATTGTTCAGTTATTTCTCCCTTTAGTTGATTTGCTATGGAAGGCTCAATCTGTTCTAATACATGTGGGGAGTTCTTGCTAAGACAGAAAGGTTTCTTTGTGTATCCTAGACCTGTTATATTCTTGTTTTCTCTACCATGATGATCAAGAGGTGACAGAAGACCTTTACCCTATAGTCCTAGAGGTCCTTTTCCTTTATATCCCATCTTCGTAATCAATTTGTCTCCTGGGCCATATGACTTAGAAGGGATGTTCGTTATTTTAGCATCACATTTTTAGACAACTTGAGATTTAGGTTCATCTTTGTATAGCCATGTGAGCACAGCTTCATCCTCTTCAAACTGCTATTTAGATACTTGTTCTGCAACAAAATTTCCTTTATATGCCTCAAGAGGTTCTTTAGACTCTATTTTAGACTGTTTCAGAGTTTTCCCATAAGACTTAGGAGAGATAGGGAGAGATGTCAAAGATAAGAATGGCTCTATAGTATATTCTCCCATACCATTTTCTTTGATCTTAACCTCTTTAGCAATGTCTTCCATCTTAGATGTTGAAGCAACATTTAGTTGCTTAGTGGAAGATTCTCTATTATTGGGAACAAGTTTATCAACACTCTCTTTCAAGGTATTGCAAGTTGTATATAGATCAGTTGGAATCGTCACCTCGACTCCTTCATAAGGAAATTTCAAACATTGATGGAATGTAGAGGGAATGGTTTTCATGTCATGTATCTAGGGTCTTCCTAAGAGGATATTGTAAGCCAAAGGTAGATCAAGAACTTGACATATAGTATCTCTAATGATAGGTAGGACAATAGTTCCCTTAGAAGATCTTTCTTGCTCATCATATGCTTTGATAGTTATCTTCTTCTTGGGATCAATGGCCATTTCTAAAAATCCCAATTGTGTAATCAAGCTAAAAGAAAAAATGTTTAGGCTAGCACCTCCATCTATTAACACACATTTGACACTATGGTTTTGGATCAAGACTTCAATATGCAAAGGCTGGTTATGTGGATGACTCAAGGAGTTATCATATTCCTTTGAAAAGGAAATGTACTGTGGAGATGTAAGATGGCCAACCATAGTCTGGAATCTATCTAAATCAAGGTCATCAAGAACATTGGATCTGAGCAGAGCTTTGTCTAGAATGGCTCTATGAGCTGGAGATATCTGAAGTAACTCAAACATGGAGATTTTAGCATTTGTGTGCTAGAGTTGTTAGACAATACTATATGAAGTAGGCCTCGTGTCTTTAGGATTTGAAGATTTAGATGTAGCCTTCTATTTAGAAGCAGATGAAAGATTGAAAGGCACCTTAGGGACACTTGATGAATTTGGTATTTGTCCTTGTACGTGTGCTTGAGCTTGTGATCAAGTAACTACATTAGCTCAGTGATTATCTCTATCTCTTCTTACAATTGTGATGACATTGCAATGCTCAGATAGGCATGGTTCAACCATATTGATAACAACATTGTTTCCTGAGTAGGCATAATTAACTTTAGCACCCATATTAGGTTGAGAAGAAGAATCTTCTTTACAATGTTTAGGAAATGGTTCTATGAATGCTGTATGATCATTATTGCTCTTATGATTGTCAATCGTGATGTCGCCATTATCAATTTTGTCTTGTATAATGTGTTTCAAGCAAATACAATTATTAGTCTTATGACCTTTATTGCGATGGAATTCACAAAAATCATTCTCTCTCCACCATTTTGGTTTAGGTTCTGGATCAAAGAATTTCATCTTAGGAAAGTAGATGATTTTGTTTTCCAATAGAGTTTTCATGGTAGATTCCAAGGATTCTCCAAGAGGAGTGAATTTGCAATTAGGATATGTAGCCCAAGGTTTGTAATCAAATGACTTTTTGTTGGACTCTGTGGCTTTAGCTTCAGAAGCTTTGATGGCTTGGGTACCAATAGTGAGATTGAAATTAGGTGCCTTAGATGGGGCACAAATATTATCAACAACACCATCTATGACAATGCCTTTATTCTTGTTCCAGTTTTTGTTCTTGTCCTTAGAACTAGATCCAGATTCATACTTGTCTTTTTGAAGTGTGATGTCTCCTTTTTTCACAAGTACTTTCTCAATTTTGATCGCATTATGTACCATCTTGTCAAAAGATGTATGATTTTGCATTTGTAAAGGGTAGTTGATTTATAGAACAAGATTGTTGATGAAAATTTCCAACTTCTCAGTTTCAGGAATGGGTCTATCATATAGAGAAAATTTCTTCCTCCATCTCTTGAGAAATGTCAGGAATGGTTCTCCTGGATATTGTTTCAAATTGCAGATGTCGATCATGGTGACCAGATGTTGAATATTGTAGGAGTATTGTTGATAGAATTGTTTGATTAAATCCTCAAAAGTTTTGATAGTAGGAGGCATTCTAGAGAACCAATGAATGGTTGCTGCTCCCAGAGATCAAGGGAAAAGACACATTAAGTAAGTTGGTTCATGCATAAAATCCATAGATTGAGTACAAAATTCTCTGACATGATCTTAAGGGTTAGAGTTTCCATCATACTTATCATATTTTGGCATCTCCACTCTTTTAGGGAATGGCGGCATGTACAAGTCTTTGTTGAATGAAAAAGGGCATAGAGCTTCCATGGAGAACTCCTTAGGTTCCTTTTCTTTTTCAAGTTTGTTAAGTTTGACTTGAATGACATGCATCTGTTTCATCATAGTCATGATAAGAGTTTCTTCCTCATGTGTAATGATATCTTCCACATTAAATTTTGGAGGAAGCTTAGCTCCTTGATGAGCTAACTCTAGAAAGTATGCTTCTCTATCTTCCTTCAAGAAATGTTTCATCATTCTTTTGAAGTCATCATCATTTTGATATCAAATAATTTCAGAAGACGTAGGTTCTTGATCCATACCATGTTGAGATTGGTGTCCTTGAGACCTGTGATATGTCCCTCTATGAGACATGTTAGGAGTTTTAGGACTTCGTAGATTAGATTGAGGAGGGGTTTGTTGATTACCTCCGTGAGTTGATGGAGGGGGGACGTAACTAGTTTTCAATCAAAAATTGCCAAGACCGTCATCTTCGTAAAGACTAGAACTGTAGAGTTGTTCAAGAGTTGGGGCTTGGAGAGTATTTAGAGGTATTTTATGGGATACCTCTCTAGATTTCTTGTGTGATGAAGCTCTAGTTTCCACCATTAACCTTGGGTGAAGCCAAAGAAGAAGATGAAGACAACTGAAGAATGAATTGATTCAAGAAGATCGAATCATGCAACCTTGTCAAGATTGAAGTGATTAAAGAATAGATCAAACATAAATGAAGGATACTATGCCATAGTAATGTGGGTAGATGCCCAACAGATGGTGGGCATGAGCTCACAACACTTAGCCGTTTAGACAAAAAGATTGAATTTGAAGATAATGTTGACAAGGTTTTGACACGATGAAAAAGACTCAAATCGATAACCTAGAAGGCAAGATCAAACTCAAAGGCTCACTTTAGGAAAATGAATGGATTCATTCTAGTTTCTGCTCTATTCCTAACATAGTGATTGGTTCAACAGATTCTGGAAATAGGCTGTAAAAATTGAGTTTCTGACAATTCTAACCACTCTCTGGCAATTTTTTCAAATGACTTTCTGTAGGTTCGTACGACAGTGGGTATGCTATGAAACAACAATTGACAAACTCATATAATAGTTGCAAAACTCTCAGGACAATTGATAACAGATTTTTGACTTTTGTTTTTTGAGTGGTGGCAAAACTCGTATGACACTATACAAGCTATCATATGACAATATAGGGGTTTTGAAACAACTCTTGCCAAAACTCGTACAACTTTCTGATCTGATGGGATGACTTTTGACTCCAGAAAGGATTTTGACTTCAGATTTTGCAAATTTTGGTTTTCAATTTCTGATTGTTCACAAATTTCTCTATCTAGGTTTGAAGATTATTCTGAGATTGTTCATTTTTGGTAGTCAGATAGATAAACAAGCACACAAAACAATAAGAAAGTGATTCCAAGCATGTCTGAAAATAATGAACAGGGGACAAAGCAACCCTGCACATGAATAATCAAGTGACTAAATGTGCTAATCCCTAGGAGTGCTAACTGTGTATGTTCAATTTTTTTTTCAATAATGCACATATTCCTAGAAAAATGAAAATTTGGCCTCACTAGGGTTTGTAGTAATGGTTTGACTCTACAAATTTTATGATCTCAAGAGGGTGAACTCCAATCTAGGCACACTGAGGTTTTGACACAATCCAAGAAATTAATCAATCAGGAGCTACTAGGGAGATCTGACAACCCAATAAGAGACTGCCCCTGTGAAGATTTCCTCCACAAGGACATTTATATAGCGGTTGCTACTACCATGGCAAAAATGGCTATTACCGCTTGAGGTTCCATCCACGTGGTTGATCCAATTAAGGGAATGTCCACTATGGTTAACCCTCTCTAAAGGTGACTCACAAAAGATACCACATGGAGACTGGTTCCAGATTCAAGGATCTGAGTTTCTGATACTACCCAAAAAGGGAGTAGAGCATAGTCCTCTAGCCTTTTCACTTTTAACCAAAACAAAGCAGACAGATTAATTTGACACACTAAGACCAAGATTATCTCACAAAGATCTCTGACGTCAACCGCTTATGATTTATCAACCTCTTTGGAGAGAGAATGTATCAATCAAAAGTTGAAGACACGAATCTAGTAGAACGCGAGACTCCCTCAGTACCTTCCCTACCTACAAGGGGATCCTTCGTCAAGAGGATCTTTGCATGAATAAACAAGTGGAAGAAGCTCAATCTCTCAAGATCATCCATAAATAGTGTTCATAGGGCCTATTTACTATGTGTAACAGATATGCAGAAAGCAAATCTATGTTCATTTTATAGCCCAAAATGAAGTCTGTGGTATGAAAGCAAGAAAATCACACAAGCTTGACATGTGAGAGTTCGTTTTAATCCAAATCAAAATGTTATCAGCTTGAGAAGAATACCTGAATTCCTCACAATGTGCTTAGTAGATTTTTACATGTTTTAGCAATTTAGTTGCACTTTTTCCAATCAAATTCAACAAGTATCAGTAAAAAATAGAAGATTTCAATTGTTAAGGTTAGCTATCAGTCCAAATCTGAAAATCAAATCTGGAAAACTATCAAAAAATCTGAAATGACAATTGAATTCTGGAGTCAAAACTCATATGACAGTGGGTTACCTCCCAGATGATAGTCTGGAAACTTGTACGACTGTGGGTGTCTGTTCATATGATAATCAGGCTTCCAAATGACAATGTGTACTCTCTGATACAAGTCTTGAAATTTGGACCTGTCGTATGATAGTGGGTACCTCTTGAAATGACTTTCTTACAAAAGTCGTATGAAAAATGTACGAACATAAAATAAAAATCACAGTTTTAACCTAGAAAATGACAAGAAAGTGATAGAAATTGATAGAAAGATGATGGAAACTTGTTTCAGGGCCCCACAGTGGGTGCCAAAAATATGTGTGTGAATTTTGTACCTAGCTATAGACACAACACTTCAGTAAAACATTAGAGGTTAGCCAAAAACCACAATCGTGCAATGAAATGGAAACTAAACTAACCAGGCAATTTACTGCCTTCTAGAAGGTGCGAGTATGATACTCTCAGATCAGACCGAGACTAGTGACAATGCAACACCTAAATGAAGGATTTGAATGCAAAGAATGAAAACTATATGAATGCAGATTTAATCTATATTTTTGTATTTTCTATGCAATAAGATGAAGGAAACTAATATGAATCTATTCTATATGAAAAACTGATATGATATGCAATTAATCTAAGAATTGATATGCTAAATGATATGAATGCTCAAAACAATGAAAATCTCACAACAACTTTGATTCACAAAGATAGAATCTTTGATCACCAATTCGCCAGTGCGAGGATGCAATTTTGTGGATCCTTTTAGAAGAGTTGAAGCCTTGATTTTATAGAAATCTAGGGCTTTGGAGGTGCATGAGAAAAGCCATAAATCACTCTTGATGAACTCAGGTTGATTTTTGAGTTATCAAGAAATAAGAAATAATTAACTCATAAAATCATGCAAAAGCATGCAAGAACAACTTTTTAACTCAAATCAGAAGTTTAGATCAGCTTTGAACTCAAAATAGATGTTGAGTTTTCAAAAGTTAATAACTTGCATTGATTTCTTGATTTTAAGTTTAACTGCTCTTTGAATGTGCACAATTAATTATGAATTATTTAAATAAATAAAGTGATTTATCCTCAACTTGACTGATTTTTGAATTAAAACAATTGATTTATGGGTTAATCAATTATTAAATCAAACTTTATTCTAAAACTATATTATTGAATATTGACAATTGACATTAATCAATTAAATAAGAATTTAATCAATTAGTCATGAGATTTTTGATTTATTGTCAAAATTAAATAATACAATTTAGGAATAATTTAATTAAATTCAATTAAATAATTAAGTGGCAGTATTAAATCTAATTAATTAAATATTCAAAATATTTAATTAATCAAACTTTAGGATAAATAAGATTTATCGCCAAATAATAATTAAATTAAAGATAATCAGGATAAATAGGAATATTGCTAGGAATATTCTCCGATGCAGAATTTATGATAAAATCAATTAGGATTTGATAATGTGCAGATGTGCCTTAGGTTTGGACTTTGATGTCGATTTCGTTCGAATTGAAGATGTAGGAGGTTAATGAACCTATAGCCCATTTTTGGGGTATTACAGTACTCACTTTCACAATGTTATCAAAGTTTATATGACAAAACCTTTTATGCCATAACCAACTATCATCAATCTTAGTAATCAAGCATGTCATCTCAGTAGGATTCAACTGAAATACATTACCTCTTGTTCTAGATCTAGTACCAATCAGATTTCCATCCTTGTCTTTGATTACACAAGTTTTGTAAGTAAACCAAACCTGATATCCCTTATCAACTAGCTGTCCAAAACTCAAAAGATTATGTTTCAAACCATCCACAAAGTAAACATCATCAGTATTAGTCTTTCCATCAAGAGTAGATCTTATACCTTTAATCAAACAAGGAAGTTTCCAACTCTAACAACTCCTCCATCATAATTGTTAAACTTTAAGAACTTTTTCTTATCTCTAGCCAGATGATGTGAACAACCACTGTCTATGATCCAATCATCTTTCTTTTCTACTTGAGAAACTAAATCCTTTTCTTCCTTAACTTCTATTTTAGGATTTTCTTCTTTAATTGCTACAAATCCTATATCATCATTCTCAGTATCACTTTCACTGAAGGATTCCGTACTAGCTTCAAGTTCTTCATCATTTGCATAGTAACATTATTTAAATCTCCTAGGATTAAAGTTATTTCTATACTTCCTAATTCTCTTAGGATATTTAGATGCAAAATGACCAAATTCTTGACAAGTCCAACATTTAAAATTTTTCTTACCGTCTGGTTCTCTTTTCACAAGCAAGGCAATACCTTCTTCAATCTTCCCGTCTTCTTCATTTCTAGATTTTATACTACTAGCATAATCTCCACTTACACTAACGCTTCTTGACAAACTAGGGTGAACACTAAGAGCATTGAATGCTATCTCCATTCTAGGTAAATCTCCTGATAGCATCAGGTTCATCTCTACTACTTCCAATCTTCCAAGAAGAGTTTCTCTGGTAAAGTTCATAGTACAAGGTATAACTTGTTCAATAATCTGTGTTGTCTGCTTAAATGCAGGAGTCAATGTCCTCAAAATTTTTCATATCACTTCATTCTCTGTCTTGGTTCCTCCATAAGATTTTATACCTGCAACAATTTTGAAATTCTACCAATATAGCTTCTAACAGATTCATCTTCCATCATTCTTATATCTTCAAACGCACATATCCAATTATGTAATCTAAGTTTCTTTGCATGTTCATCACCTTCAAAAGTAGATTGTAAAGCTAACCAAATTTCATGAGATGTTTTTAGATATTTTACCTAACTGTACTCATTTTTCAGAAGGGTTGACAAGAGTGCTTCTCTGGCAAATATGTTACACATGAATAGATCTCTTTCCTCATTAGTACATTCTTCAATCTTGTCCTCATCAATGACTATCTTCTGATTCTTTGTGATTAACCAATAACCTGGTCCTAAACAAAGTAAATGTGTCTTCATCTTTTCTTTCTAGCTGTCAAAATTTACTCCATCAAACTTAGGGTTTTCTTTCCTGAAATGATTCACCATGGATCTCCTTAAGTTGTTAAACTTTTCCTTCAAGGACCTGCTACTCTGATACCAATTGTTAGAAAGTAAAGTCCACCAAGATAACTGAGAGGGGGGGGAGTGAATTAGGTATCAGATAAATACAACTTTTATCAACCTCAATAGATTTTAACCATGTAATAAATGTAATCAACAACCATAGAAAGATATACATGCACAATAACACAATGACACAAGATATGTTGACTAGGGAACCTCTTGATCAAAGAGTAAACCTCGATGGGAATGATGCCCACAAAATATGCACTAATATGAAAGTTCCTTATGGGAGGATGGACTCTATTAGGAGTCTTATGAAATACATTCAATACATATGAGTCCCTATTAGGAGACTTTGAATCCTTGCTAAAAGATTCTAACTCTGTTATGAGTTATGGAAGATAGAAGGACCCACTGCCCAAATAGCTTCAAGGTAAGATCACTAAACACACTGTCCAACTGATCTTAGTATTACTCAACAGAATAATACCAAAAGATTATTGATCTCAACAATTCAATACTCCTCTTACTGTGCCAAACCGCACCAACTACTTCTTTAGATCTTAATACCACATCTCTATACTTCGCATATCCTCTTCCAAAAAGTATTGCACATTTCTACAATTCACTTTCAAATACAATTCACAATTACTACGTCTCATTCATATTACAACAAGGAAAACATTTCAGTGTTGGAGAATATTTTTGACATTTCAGTGTTGGAGAACATTTTTGATATGCATGCACAAGTCAATCTTGAGCATATTGCTCTCACCAACTTGAAAGAGGAATGGGAAAACCTCTTAAACTCTCTCAAGAAAACCCATCATCATATTTTTGACAAATTGTAAGTATAATTTTTGATTTTGGCATTAATCTAAAAAAGGGGGAAATATAATGTATATGCCAATTGTATAAATATATGCTATATGATAAGTGTACTACATCCATATCGGGAGCATGCACTGAGGGGAGTAATATAATTTTGTAAAAAGTCAGTTTTGTTATGTATATATGAAGTGTAAGAACAGTTTGAGATATATCAGTTTATATACATTACAAGTTTTGATACTAATGCCAAAGGGGGAGATTGTTATCTCTATTTGAGCATTAGATGTTGTCATTAGTATCAAATTGGATCAATTGGTTATCTAAGATGATCAGTCAGTAAAAAGAAGAACAACAAGCTATAATATGCTAGTCGGTTGAACAAACAAGCCTTCACACTGAACAATCACAAGGCAGTACTGAGAGCTAAAAGGAAACTAGTTTAACCGGGCACCAGAGTAGTCTTACCAAGCATTAGAGTAAACCAAGCACCAAGCATCAGTAAACACTGAGCAACATACACATCAAGCACCAGTGTATTCATCGATCAGAATTGGCTGTGTTTACTGAGTTATCTAGAAAATGACATAATAATCCGTAATGACACATTTGTCTATGCAAATGGATACATAGATTCATAAAACATTTTACCAAGATTGAGGATTATTTATTGTAGATGTAATCATTAAATGTAATGATGATTCCTATGTAATAGTCAGATCTAGGTCTATTTTGTACATCGTAGATCTTAGGTTTTCTAAGATATTGTAATCCTACTTAGGTCATAGAAATCTTAGCAGTTTGCTATATATTTGTAATTGTTATCATTTTGAAAAGAGAGTTGAATGTAATATGAAGAAGAAGATCATAAAGCAGTAGCCACCTTCTTGACATCATAATTCAGACAAGGTTTACATGACATACCAGTTATCAGAGATCAAATTCAGTTTATTCAGAATCAATCAAGGTTATCAAGTAGAACAGAGGACAGTACAATACACATTAAGGTGATATTCATTCAGTTTATCATTGATCTAATTCAGACAAAGTATAGTTGTCATTTACAGATACCTTTGTGTTATTCTCCAATCATTGTAATAGAGTTAGTAAAATCTCGTAACAGAGTAAACTTAATAGTCTGATTGTAAATCTCTTAACCGAGTGCACACTCAAGTAGTGTTGTTAAAATCCTTTCACAAGGTAGATCTAGTCAATCTGAATGTTACTCCTAATAGGATAAGATCACCAGAAGTGATCACAACTTGTAGCCTTAACTGACAAAATTTATTATTTGCAGTAGTGAAGAATTTGTGGGTGTCATCCCCACCACAATTTTTACCTTCTAACAAGGGTTTCTGTGTAACCAAAATATTGGTGTTATGTGTTACATTTCATGATTGATCTATTGTTTCATTTTATTCACTTTACATTTACAAAGTTAATTGAATGAATGTTTCATACAATGGATTCAATTAGCTAGTCACTACTATTTGCAGATTGAATATTCAATTAAAAGTTTTTGAGGGTACTGATTCACTCCTCCCCTCTCAGTCCCTTATCTTTCTATTCCAACACATCACCATGAATTTTCTTGATCATAGATCTCTCTAACTAACTTTCCTTGTCATCATGATCATCCAACTTATCATAGCTAATCATTAAATGTTGTTCCAATCCTTGTATTTAATTATTGTTCCTTGCTCGACGGATAACTCTATATTTTGGTTAACTTCACTCAGTGTCTAAAAAATTCCTGTTCGGTGTCTTGAGTTTCTTTTCCTTTACTGAAACATACTTCCTTTTAACTTTTACCTTTACTGAGTGACATTTCCTACTCGGTAGCCAAAACTCTTTTTCTTACTGACTTGACAAATCTTCATTATCATACTTTACCGACTTGATATAATCATATGTTAGGTAGAAAAAAATTATATCACACTAGTACATTTGAGACCTTTTTTCTGATGGTTGGCAGTCGGTATTCCGACACTATCCGGTTGATCAAGAGACACCAACCGCCATTGCATTTTTTGAGTCAAAATTACTGACGACTAGGATAGGAGTTGAAATTATGATGAAAATGACTGTCGTGATATGCATCTAAAGAGGGCCTGGCAACATGGTGAACAAGCTGTCGGGGCTATTTTCTGTTGTTGCAATTCTAATGGCAATGTTGTACATGTGACCTCTATTTGTCAGATATTTCTGATAGATAGCCATCATTTGTTGTGTTTTCCCATCGATCATTCTCCAATTACCATCGTAATTGCAACAATCTGTCGTCGCAATATGCATCCAAAGAGGGCTTGGCAACATGGTGAACAAGCCATCGGGGCTATTTGCTACTATCACAATTCTGACAAAAATGATGGATTTGTGATGGATATGTTGTACATGCAATGTCTACCTGTCAGATATTTTTGATAGATAGTCATTGTTTGTTGTGTTTTCCCACTAGTCATTCTCTAGTTACCATTGTAATTGCGATGATCTGCTGTATTTTTTTTAAAATATATATATTTGTCATACGTGTGTAATACCCCAAAAATGGGCTATAGGTTCATTAACCTCTAATATCTACACATCGGGGAATATTCCTAGCAATATTCCTATTTATCATAATTATCTTTAATTTAATGATTATTTGGTGATAAATCTAATTTATCCTAAAGTTTGATTAATTAAATATTCTCAATATTTAATTAATCAAATTTAATTCTGCCACTTAATTATTTAATTAAAGTTAATTATATTCATTCCTAAATTGTATTATTTAATTTTGACAATAAATTCAAAATCCTATGAATAATTGATTACATTCTTATTTAATTAATTAAAGCAATTTGTTAATTTTTAATGATATTGTTTTTGAATAAAAGTTTGAAAAATAATTGATTAACCCATAAATCAATTATTTTATTTTTCAAAATTAGTTAAGTTGGAAATAAATCACTTTATTATTAAGTTAATTCATAAATAAAATATGCACAATCAGAAAAGCAGACAACTATCAATTATCAATTAAATCTAAACTCTATTTTGAGTTAAACTCTGCTTTTGCATGATTTTGTGAATTAAAACTAAAAATCAACTGAGTGATTTATGGCTTTCTTCCATGCATCCTCAAAGCCCTAGATTTCTATAAATTAAGGCCTCAACTCTTCATATCAACATCTCATATTTTTGCAAACTTATGCTGGTGAATTGCTATTTGGAGAATCAAAGCTTCTTTGTGAATCAATAGCTTTGTGAGATCACCTTTGTTTTCATATCATTGTTAGAATTTTTGCATATCAATTTTCATATAGATTTTAGATTTCATATCCAGATTTTTCATTCTAATTGCACATAAAAAACCAAAAAAATAGAATAATTGCATTCATTCCAAATCTAGATTTTGCATTCAAATCTTTCATTTAGGTGTCGTCAATGTCACTGATCTCGGTATAATTTGAGAATACATACTCACATCTACTAGAAGGTAGTAAATCACCTGGTTAGATTAGTTTCAATTATCGCACAATTTTGATTTAAGCTAACGTCTAATGTTTTATTGAAGTGTTGTGTCTACAGATCAGGTACAAAACTCACACACACATTTCTGGCACCCACTGTGGGGGTCTTGAAATGGATTTCCCTTCATTTCTATCAATTTTCTATCTTTCAAGGTTAAGGGTTTCAAGGGTCCTGGTATACTCTACAGGACGTTATTTTTTGTTTCTTTTTTGCTTGCAAAAAAGATTTTTTTTTTTTAGCACTTTTTCTATCAAAACTACAATTTTTAATTTTCTATTTGTACTTTTGTACATCTCTGCATGGATTCTCGCGTGAGATTTTTCATCATTCCACATGAAGTTTTGCTAGTTTCAACACTTCCTCGTGTGAGACTTCATCTTTTATTGCACGAGACTGTACTTCCTCATGTGAGATTTCATCCTTCGTCGTGCGAGACAGTGTTTCCTCATGCAAGACCACATCCTGACTCGCATGAGATTTTGCTACAGAGACACAGAATTTGCAAATCTGTACTTTTAGATTATTGATTTCTAACGCTTATGATTTGCTGTTGATTTGTCCTGATTTTGTACTTTCGGATGTGTGCTAAATTCTAGATTGCAGAGCATTGGACCTAAGGTATTCTTCTCAAGTTGATAATATTTCAATTTGGATTAAAATGAACATCTTGCATGTCTAGCTTGAGTGCTTTTCTTTTCCATATCACACATTTCATTTGGGCTCTAAAAATGAACATAGATTTGCTTTCAACATCTTTGTTACACATAGTAATTAGCCCCTATGAACACTATTCGTGGCTCTTGAGAGAGTGAGTTTCCAACAAAACTCTTCTCAATGAAGGAACCCTTGTAGGTAGGGAGGCTATTGAGGGAGTCTCATGTTCCACTAGATCTGCGTGTCTTCAACTTTTGATCGAGGCATTCTCTCTCTGGAGAGGTTGATAGATCATAAGGGGTTGACATCATAGATCTTTGTGAGATAATCTTGGTCTTAGCGTGTCAAATTAATCTGTTTGCTTTGTTTGGGTTAAAAGTGAAAAGGCTAGGGGATTATGCTCTACTTCCTTTTTGGATAGTACCAAAAACCCAAATCCTTGAACTTGGAACCAGTCTCCATGTGGTATATCTTGTGAGTCACCTTTAGAGAGGGTTAACCATAGTGGACATTCCCTTAATTGGGTCAACCACGTTGACAGAACCTCAAGCAGTAATAGCCATTTTCATCATGGTAGTGACAACTACTATATAAATGTCCTGTTGGAAGAAATCTCCATAGGTGTGGTCTCTTGTTGGGCTGTCAGATCTCCCTAGTAGATCCTGAAGATTAAGTTCTCAGACTGTGTCAAAACCCTGGTGCGCTTGGATTGGAGTTCGCCCTCTTGGATCATAAAAGTTGCAGAGTCAAACCATTACTAAAAACCCTAGTGAGGCCAAATTTTCATTTTCTAGGAATATGTGCATTATTGAAAAACTTTTTGGAACATACACAAGTAGTATTTTTGGGGATTAGCACAATAAGTCACTATTGCTTGTTCATGTGCAAGGTTTCTTTTGCCCTTGTTCATTGTTTTTAGATGATTGCTTACTTCCCTTGCTTGTTGTTTTATGTGCTCGATATCTTCTTGGTTGCTTAAAATGAACTGTTACATGGATCTTCAAAATTTTACATAACAATTTGATACCGAAACACTCAACAATTGCAAAATCTAAGCAAAAATCCTTTTTTGGTGTGAGAACTAAATATTCTATCAGAGAACAACCAATGCTGTGTCTCAAAATCTGTCTTGAAATATGTACCTCAAAATCTATGCCAAAACTATCAAACTGTGTCCTTTTATCGTGCGAGATTTCAACTTTATGAGTATTTCCTCGCACGAGATAACACATTCTCATGCGCAGCCTAGTACTTCCTCACATGAAATAGCATTCTCTCATGCGAACCTATCCTAAAATTTGCAAAATAGAGAGCTTATTACTGCCAGTTGGTTAACGTTCTGTCAGATCTGATTTTTGTCGGGGGTCTGTATGCCTATTTTCCTATTGCACACTGTCTGAAATTGCATGTTAGAGTTGAGAAATACGTCTTGGAATCTATCAAACAAATCATCCTGTCAAGAATAGAGAAGAGCCTATAACGAATCCAATCATTTTCCTAAGGTGGCCTTTTGAATCTGATTCAGCCTTCTGTTTAATTGATTTGAGTCTTTTTCATCTTGTGTTAAAACCTTGTCGTAACTATCAATCTTCAATCAACTATCAAAATGACTAAGTGTTGTGATATCTTGTCTGCTATCTTTTGGGCATCTAACCATACATCCAGGGCACAATATCCCTCATCTAAGTCAAATCCAAGCTTCAATCAATCAAAACCTTGACAAGGTTGCATCATCTGGTCATCTTGATTCAATTCATTCTTCAGTTGTCTTCATCTTATTCTTTTGCTTCATCCAAGGTTAATGGTGGAAACTAGAGCTTCCTCTTACAAGAAATCTGGGGAGGTATCTCATACTTTACCTTTGACTCATATCCAAAGTCCAACTCTTCAACAACTTTTAAATTCTAGTCTTTACAAAGATGAAGGTATCGACAACCTTCGATTAAAAACTGGTTACATTCCTCCTTCATCAACTCATGGAGGTAATCAACAAACTCCTCCTCAATCTATCCCAGGTAGAACTCCCACCATGTCTCAAGTAGGGACAAACTTGGGCTCTCAAAGAGCTCACTCTCAACATGGTGTTGTGTGTGTGAATTTTGTACCTGATCTGTAGACACAACACTTCATTAAAACATTAGAGGTTAGCAAAAATCAAAATCGTGCAAAATTAAAATCTAATCTAACCAAGCGATCTACTGCCTTCTAGTACGTGCGAGATTAATGTTCTCAGATTGTTATCAAGATCAGTGACCTAGATGACACCTAAATGAAGGATTTGAATGCAATTGATCTAGATATGAATTGAATGTAATTAATCTATATTTTTTTGATATTTTCTATGCAATAATAATGAAAAACTGATATAAATCTATGCTAATATAGAAATTGATCTAACAATGATATGAATCTATGCTAATATGTAAATTGATATGCAATGCTAATCTAGAAATGATATGATATGAGAATGAAAATTCTAACAATAATATGAAAGCTATGAATTTGAAATTGATCTCACAAACCTTCGAATCCTCAAATTTATCTTTCAAGCTCCAATTGTGCAAATTCTCCAAATCTGATATGCTATGATTCCTGTAGAGTAAGTTTGCAATTTGTGAGATATTAGAGATGAATTATGAAGAGTTGAGCCTTGGTTTTATAGAAATCCAGGGCTTTGGAGGTGCATGAGAAAAAGCCATAAATCACTCAAATAACTCAGATTGATTTTTGAGTTATTTTTAAATAAAGAATAATTAAGTCACAAAAATCATGCAAAAGCACAGTTCAACTCGAATTAGAAGTTTAGATCAACTTTAAAACTCAAAAAGATGTTGAGTTTCAAAAAGCTAACAACTTGCATTGATTTTCCAATTTGAGTTTAACTGGTCCTTGAATGTGCACATGGATAATTATGATTTAATAAATAAATAAAGTGATTTATGCTCAACTTAACTGATTTTTGAAATAAAATAATAAATTTATGGGTTAATTAACTATTTTATCAAACTTTTATTAAAAACTATATTATTAAATAATGACAACTTGCTTTAATTAATTAAATAAGAATTTAATCAATTATTCATAGGATATTGGATTCATTGTCAAAATTAAATAATACAATTAATAAGAGATATAATTAAATTTAATTAAACAATTAAGTGGCAAGATATTAAATCTAATTAATTAAATATGAAAATATTCAATTAATCAAACTTAGGATAAATGTGATTTATCACCAAATAATCATTAAAGTAAAGATAATTAAGATAATTAAGAATATTGCTAGGAATATTCCCCGATGCAAAATTTAAGATAATCAATTAGGATTCGATGATGTTTAGATGTGCCTTAGGTTAGGACTTTGATGTCGATTTCGTTTGAATTGTTGATATAGAAGGTTAATGAACATATAGCCCATTTTTGGGGTATTACATTTTGCCCCTCTTTGAATTACTGTGTGAAGCGCAATGGTTCAAAGATAGTCTGTGTTTGATAAAGATATGAAACTGATGTTTGAAATTGATAATTGATATGAGATAGAAGCTGATTGATATTGATTTGATATGAAGATAATAGGTCCTGAATGACCAAAGATAATGTTCACTATAACAGAAAATAAACCTATGATTGTGAAAAAGTGTCAAAACACCTGATTCCAAACCTTAGGATTGCAAAGAAGTGAGTGACCGGTTCTAGACTTGATTGTCTTAGTAGAACTAGCAGATATCACATCCGAATCCTTCAGTTGCCAAAGAACCAAGGAAAGAACACTATGATCTGATGGTTGCAAAAAATGATACAGTTTACAAGATTAGGAGAGTACCAGATTGATATGGATCGATGAATTTGATATGCCCCAAGTGATGATAGATTTGCCCCGAGCGATGAGGACTTTTGATGAATCAATAACTAGACGTGGTTGTTGTCTTGATTACTGAGAAAGATATGGATTTCCATAAAGATGTGATTTTAAATTTGATTACAGACTTTGAATGATATGCAATACCATGCCCCCTTCGGGATTAAAATTGAAATCTAACAAGAAAAGTCAGTGTTGAGCATTTAGAAGCATGTTAATTGATTTGAGAAGTGGTTAAATATGTTTGGGAATGCATTGTGCATCGTTGGAAGGTCCCAAAAGACCAAGTTTGACTAGGTCAAACCATGAGTTGACCATAGTTGACCAAGTTGAAATTTTGATAGTTTGATGTTAGATAATTAGTTAAGTTGAATACTGGATTTCTGTGATGATAGAAGGTCTAATATGCAAGCAGTTAATAATATGAATGATCTCAGATTTGAATTTTGATCCTGAAAAAGGATTCTACTTGCTATTTCATTGGAGGAACCTTCGTGTGGGATTTAGCTCTTGTTAGATTGGAAGAGGTGATTGAAGAATTGTTTAAGCTTTGAAGTTCATTTAGTCATTGTGAGATCATGCAACATGCAAAATGCAATGAGACATGCAAAATGAAATGCAACCTAAGACCTAGGACCTAGTCACTAATCATATGTCGATTTGTTATCATCATTGAAATTTTAGGTAACTGAATAAATCAATACAATGCCCACTAGCTATGAAACCATAGACATATGAATATCAATTTGTATGCGCAAGAATCAATACAACACCCACTGGTCAACAACCATGGATATATGAATATTGATTTTATTTTCAAAATGTCAGAGTAGATATAAGCACCAAGGCACAAACGCCAGGATGACCTGAATATCATGTCCATTTTGATATAGCAATTTGTATAAGCATCAAAACATAAATGTTGTGATGAGCTGAATACGCCTTGCATGACAAACACATCAAATAGTCAAGAGATCATTCTAAATCCAGTGTGAATTACCCGTAGTGACCCTTTATCATTCACATCCTTAGGTAAGATCGTGTTTCATAGTAGGAGAAAGAACTCACTCAAAAAGACAATAGTTAGATTGATACTTCTTTGAATCATCCAGGTATCAATGGTTGAGGTACACATGGCCATCCAATTCGAGATAGAGGCTCTTACAGTCGGACACCATTTCAATCCAAAATTTCCAAAGTTGTTAGATTTTCACATACAAGAAGAAAACAAAGAAAAGATTATGCCCCCAGTCATCACTCTCTAAATCTTATAAAGGACATCATCGAAGAGCTCGAAGGGACACAATATGAAAAAATCTCAATGCGAATCAGTAAGCATACAAGGAGATAAAAGCATGTAAAAAAGCATAAATTATTTTCAGTTTGTTGTTTGATGTTTGATTGCGTTGTTGTAGATGCAAAATCCTTTCTGGAGACAAGACTGACTAACTGACTCACATGAAACTTCAAAAGGACTTTGACTGGATATGACACATCTCAGATACATGGGAGACCATAGGATATGACATTGATTGCCCCCAAGTGTTAAGCATTGATAGGATACACACGCTTGAGCTAAGTGGTGTACAGATTGACTTATTAAAAATTGGAAATGTAGAAACAAACCGGGAGATATGTACAAACTAAAGAAAAACTGAAAGCTAGGAAAGACCAAGATTGTGTTGATAGATGGAGCATTTTGAAACAAGTGGCACCCGTTTGCTGAGTTTTCACCATCTTGGCAGAGATTCTATTTTTGCTACC
The DNA here is from genome assembly GCA_027943335.1 of Chamaecyparis obtusa. Taxonomy (NCBI): domain Eukaryota; kingdom Viridiplantae; phylum Streptophyta; class Pinopsida; order Cupressales; family Cupressaceae; genus Chamaecyparis; species Chamaecyparis obtusa. The sequence goes on from BSBK01005480.1 coordinate 380,120, forward strand.
AAGGCGCCTGTTTCCAGGTTTTCACCAAGGCACTTTTTTTTTTTTTTTTTTTTGTTTGCAATTTTTTTGTGAATCATCAAGGCGCCTATTGCTAGGTTTTCACCAAGATGTTCATTTTTTCAGGACTTTTTTTGATTTTTATAATTTTTTCAGGACATTTTACCATAGACTGAATGCCTTAGGCGTAGAATTTCTTCAGATGGAGAACATTGATTAGTTCTCAGAGCTATTCTCCTTCAGTCATTGAGAGTTGATAGGCACCAGAGCCAAATGTTTTAGTGATGACAAAGAGACCCAGCCAGTTGGGTTCAAACTTCCCCTTGCGTTCTCGATGGGATTGATTTTTAGGATTTTCTCTCAAGACTAGATCACTAACTTGAAATTCTCTGTGTCTGACTTTCTTGTTGTAACCTCTAGACATTCTCTTCTGATATACTCTGAGATGATCATACATTGCTTGTCTACACTCATCTAGTAGTTCAAGTTCTTGCAACCTAGACACTTTGTAGTCATCATCAGTTACTAGACCATGCATTCTAATTCTGAGTGATGGGATTTCAACCTCAATAGGCAGTACCACCTCAGACCCATAAACTAAAGCAAAAGGTGTAGCCCTTGTAGGTGTTCCGATACTTGTTCTGTAGGCCCATAGAGCTAGATTAATCATGAGATGCCAGTCTCTACTAGTTTTGTTTACTGTTCTGTGCAATATCTTCAATAGATTTTTGTTGGAAGCCTCTGCTTGGCCATTCCCTTGTGGATAGTAGATAGAAGACCAATGTTGGGTGATCTTGAATTTGGCACATAGATCATCTAGGTCTTTATTCCTGAATTGCCCACCATTATTTGTGATTATGGAATGAGGGATCCCATATCTGCATATGATATAGTTTAAGATGAACATCGATATCTACTTTCCCATTGCTTGTGTCAAAGGGACCGCTTCTACCCATTTTGTAAAATAATTTGTGGTTGTGATTATATGGGCATGCCCGTTAGAAGAATGAGGATGAATCATCCCGATAAGATCAAATGCCCATTGATGAAAAGGCCATTATGTTGTAAAGGGAATTAGATCCCTCCCTGGAGCATGAATTAGGTTGCCATGTACTTGACACTTTTGACAATTCTTAGCAAATTTGATAGCCTCTTTCTCCATTTCAGGCTAATAGTACCCAGCCCTAATAAGTTTTCAAGCTAGTGTTAAACCGTTCGAGTGTGACCCACAAATACCATCATGGACTTCCTCTAATGCACGTTGAGACTCTTCCCATTCTAAACATCTAAGTAGCGTACCATCTAGACCTCATTTGTATAGATCGTGACCAATGATGACATATCGGGAGGCATTATGGATAAGGTATCTCTTTTCATGGCGGTTGAAGGTATCAGGGATGATTTGGTCCTAGAGATAGGAAAATAGGTGTTTATATCAGGATGAATCATGACCTACAACAGTGCAGATAATGCCAGTTTCGGGGGAGTCATATGTAGGATAAGATAGTGCTTCCACCAGGAACTCATAGCATAGCTCATGTTTAGGCTGTTGTAATATAGTAGATAGTGTTGCCATTGCATCGACAGCCTTGTTCTCCGTTCTAGGAATTTGCTCAAATGTGATAGATATGAAATATTTCTTAAGGTCATCTACCATTCTCTTGTAAGGAATGAGCTTTTCATCTTTAGTTTGGTACACATCATTGACTTGATGAATAACAAGTTGAGAGTCTCCATGAATGTGTAGCTCTATTACTCTCCATTCAATTGCTATTTTCATACCATTCAAAAGGGCTTCATATTCTACAATATTATTTGTGCAGGGGAACTTTAGTCTGAATGCTTTTGGGATGGAGTATCCTTGAGGAGTTATGAACAATATGCCTGCTCCAGATCCATTCTGTGTATAGGAGCCATCAAAGAACAATTGCCATTCTCTAGAAGATAGGTGCATAATAGAGGAGTCTGGAAATTCCATTTGCATTGGTGTGTCATCAAACATGGGTGCATCTGCTAGTTGATCAGCAATAACTTGAACTTTTATAGCTTTTCTTTCAACATATTCAATGTCAAATTTTCTTAGAAGCATGACCCATTTAGCTAGTCTACCTGTGAGGGCAGCCTTTCTGAGTAGGTATTTTAGTGGATAATTTTTTGCTACTAGATGCGTGGTATGAGCTAACATATAGTGTCTCAGTTTCTATGATGCAAAGATCACAATGAGACAAGCTTTCTCAATCATAGAATAGTTCTTTTCATACGGCACCAATGTTCTGCTTATATAATAAATGACTCTTTCCTTTTTCTCTTCATCATGTTGCGCTAGCAATGCCCCCAGTGATGTGGCCATTGCAAAGACATATAAGATCAATGGCTTCCCATGAATAGGAGGCATCAAGATAGGCAGATTTGATAGATACTTCTTGATATGGTTAAAGTTTTTCTCACATTCTTTATTCCATGCAAAGGTCACACCTTTATGTAATGTTTTTGTAAAAGGCTGTGATATGTCCGCTAGCTGTGATATGAATCTTCTGATAGATTGAACTCTTCCTTGCAACATCCTCATTTGACTGATATTTGTGGGAGGTTGCATCTCTATTATAGCCTTGACTTTAGCCGAATCAACTTCAATGCCCTTCTTTGAAACTATGTATCCTAAGAGCTTTCCAGAAGTGACACCAAAAGCACACTTCTTAGGATTTTGTCGGAGACTAAAATTTTCCATTCTATCTAGGATCATGCTCAAGTCCTTTAGATGTTCAGTTCTGATCATAGATTTTGCAAATGTGTCATCAACATAATCTTCCATAGTTCGATGCATCATGTCATGGAAAATAGATGTCATTGCTCTTTGATATGTAGCACCAGCATTTTTAAGCCCAAATGGCATGACATTCCAATAGAAGGTGCCCCATGCATATGTGAAAGTAGTTTTCTCTTGGTCCTCTAGAGCAATTTTTATTTGGTTATATCCAGAGAAACCATCCATTAAGGAATACATCTCAAAACCCGCAGTCATGTCCACTATCATATCAATGTTAGCTAGTGGAAAATCATCCTTAGGGCATGCACTATTCACATCTCTAAAGTCTGTGCACACTCTGATTGACCCATCTGGTTTAGAAACATGTACAATATTAGAGATCCACTCTACATAGTCAATAACTTAGATGAATCTGGCATTTAGGAGCTTCTCTAATTCAGCTTTTACCAAGAGTGTAACGTGAGGATGCATCTTTCTCAATTTTTGCTTGATAGGTTTGACATTTGGAGCAATAGATAAATGATGCATTATAAGATTAGGATCCAATCCTGGCATATCTGAATATTTCCATGCAAAGTTGATCTTCTTCTCTATTAGGAATGTTGTAAATTTTTGCTTCTCTTCTTCTGATAATGATTGTGCTACATGTACCAATTGTGGTTCCTCTGTTGTACCCAAATTGATGGATTGAGTGGGCTCAATTAGAACTGGAGATCTATCCTATAAATGACTTGGAAGGACATCAAATATCTCATCCTTAGGCACCTCAGAGAGGTTTTCACCTTTGGATACATCTTTTATTTTTACTTTTGTATGTTCTGAGACTGCCACAAAGTGGTTTTCACCCTCAGAACTCTTTTTCTTTTTCTTTTTATTCTTATTTTTCTAACTAAGATATTTGATGTCTAACTCGATCATGCTGACACTCGGTTCACTAATGGAAGTACTCATTGGCTCAACTACATTTAGATAACAAGCAAGGGCATAGTCATTTGGGAAGGTATAAATACCATGGCTCGGATTTGTGGAGGTTTGATAAATAAGTTCTGGATATTTGATAGTCAAAGTAGGGAAAGATTGGGAGATAGTGTTTATGAATATGGATCTATCATCATTGGTCCTAACTTGATGCTTGAGTTCAATGGTGATACTACAACTTAAGACATCCAATTCACAAATAGGCTCAATGTCATCGTGGGAGTCCAATTCAACGATAGGTGGATCGGACTCGATAGGTTCATCATTTCACTCTAGACTTACATTGGTTTGAGGTGCATATTGGTGAATAACATCAACATGTTTTTCTATGATAAGATCATCTGGTTCTGGGATGACTCCCCATTCATAGTCATTAGATTCATCTTCTGATTCAGGATCTCTAGGAAATCTTAGAACATGAGTAAAGTCAGGGTGAATACCCCAAGAAGGGTTACCCTCAGATTCTGATTTGTATTCATACTCATGAGAATCTATCTTAGAATCACTACCACTTCCCTCTTCTTGATTGTTTTTGAGATTAGTTGGTTCTTGTGTTGCAACTATCTCTTGATTGATAGTAGGTTCTTGTGTTTCTACTACATTAATTCTCTTGATAGGATCATCTTTATCATCAAGAAGGTCTTTGATCTCTTTAGGCAATTTTTCATAGGGGATGAGTTCTGAGCTGTCTGAATCACTATCTAATGGTTTTGTTTCTTCTTTCTTAAGAAGAGGTTCCCCTGGTGTGATCTACTCTATGACATGGGAGCAATTACCTTTGAGGTGATAAGGTTTCTTCTTAAAGCCTAAGCTGACTTTATCTTTATTTTCTCTACCAGTATGTGGGAGAGGTGCCACGAGACCTTTTCCTCTGACTCCTAGAGGTCCTTGGCCTGAATAGCCCATCTTAGCTATTAATTTATCTCCTAGACCATATGACTTGGAAGGGAGTTTGGAGACTGTAGAGTCACCAGTTTGAACAACTTGAGATTCAGGTTCATCTTTGTACAACCATGATAGCACAGCCTCATCCTCTTCAAATTCTTTCTTGGATACTTGTTCTGCTACAAAATTCTTTTTATATGCTTCAAGAGGTTCTTTAGAGACTAGTTTGGATTATTTCAAAGATTGCCCATAAGACTTAGGCGAGATAGGGAGAGATGTCAAAGATAAGACTGGCTCGATAGTATATTCTCCCATACTATTTTCTTTGATATTAACCTCTTTTGCAAGATCTTCCATTTTAGATGTGGATGCTTCTTTAGTTGGTTCGATGGAAGATTCTCTGTAATTAGGTACAAGCTTATCTGCACTTTCCTTCAAGGTGTTGCAAGTTGTATTCAGATCTGCGGGGATAGTAACCTCTACTCCTTCATAAGGAAACTTCAAACATTGATGGTATGTAGAAGGAATAGCTTGCATTTCATGTATCCATGGTCTCCCTAGAAGGACGTTGTAGGCCAAAGGTAGATCAAGCACTTGACAGATGGTATCTTTGATAACTGGACCCACTATGATAGGTAAGATAGTGGTGCCTTTAGAAGATCTTTCTTGTTCATCATAGGCCTTGATAGTTATTTTCTTTCTAGGATCAATAGCCAATTCTGAAAATCCCAATTGTGTGATCAAGCTGTAAGAACAAATGTTTAGGCCAGCGCCCCCATCTATCAACACATGTTTGACTCTATGGTTCTGGATCAAGACTTCTATATGCAAAGGTTGATTATGTGGGTGACTCAAGGAGTTGTCATCTTCCTCTAAAAAGGAGATATATTGCGGAGATGTAATATGTCCAACCATAGTCTGGAACCTGTCTAAATCAAGGTCATCAGGAACATTGGAATCGAGAAAAGCTTTATCGAGAATGGCTCTATGAGCTGGAGATATTCGAAGCAACTCAAACATGGAGATTTTCGCATTAGTGTGTTGGAGTTGTTGAACAATGCTATAAGATGTAGGCCTTGTATCCTTTGGATTGGAAGATTTGGAAGCAACCTTTTGTTTAGAAGTAGATGAAAGATTGAAGGGCACCTTAGGGACATTTGATGAATTTGGGATTTGTCCTTTTAGATGCGTTTGAGCTTGTGATCGAGTAATTGCATTAGCTAAGGAATGATCTCTATCTCTTTGTGCGATTGTGATGACATTGCAATTTTCAAAGAGACATGGTTCAACCATATTGATGACAGCATTATTTCCAGGGTAGGCATAGTTGACTTTTGCCCCCATATTAGGCTGAGAAGTGGAAACTTCTTGACCATGTTTCAGAAATGGTTCTGTGAATGCTGTATGATTGTTATTGCTTGTGGGATTGTCAATTGTGATGTCTCGACTATCGATTAGATCTTGAATGGTATGCTTCAAGTGATAGCAACTACTAGTTTTGTGACCTTTACTTTGATGGAAATCATAGAATTCATTTTCCTTCCACCATATTGGTTTGGGGTCCTGAGCATTCGGTTGGATTGGTGGTAAAGAGATGATGTTATCAGCCAGTAGAGTTTTCATAGCTGATTCTAAAGACTCTCCTAGAGGAGTAAATATTTGATGTTTATCCCATTTTTTGAATTCTGGCTTCCTTTGAGATGGTTGAGAAAACTTTTGTTCTGACACTTTAATGGCTTGAGTGCCAAGAGTGAGATTGTAGGCTGGTGCCTTTGATGGGGCACAGACAGTGTCAACAATGCCATCTGTCACGATGCCTTTGTTCTTGTTCCAATTTTTGTTCTTGTCTTTAGAACTGAATCCTGATTCGTACTTGTCTTTTTGAAGTGTGATTTCTCCTTTTTTTACAAGCACTTTTTCAATTTTGATAGCATGATCCACCATCTTGTCAAAAGATGTATGATCTTGCATTTGTAGAGGATAATTGATTTTTGGAACAAGGTTGTTGATGAAGATTTCCAGTTTTTCTATTTCTGGAATAGGTCTGGCATATAGAGAGAACTTCTTCCTCCATCTCTTGAGAAATGTTAGGAATGGTTCCCCTGGATATTGCTTGAGATTACAGATATCGATCATGGTGACTAGGTGCTGAATATTGTAGGAGTATTGCTGGTAAAACAATTTGATCAACTCCTCAAAATTTTTGATAGTAGAAGGCAATCTTGAAAACCACTGAATGGATGCTCCTCCCAGAGATCTAGGAAAAAGATGCATCAGATAGGTCGGTTCATGCATGAATTCCATGGATTGCATATAGAACTCTCTGACATGATCTTGAGGATCAGAGTGTCCATCATACTTATCATACTTTAGCATCTCCACTCTTTTTGGAAATGGTGGCATATACAAGTTTTTGTCAAAAGGAAAAGGGCATAGAGCTTCCATGGAGAACTCTTTGGGTTCCTTTTCTTTCTCAAGGCTATTAAATTTGACTTGTAAAGCATGTATCTATTTCATCATAGCTGTGAGTGGAGTTTCTTCCTCATGCATAATGATGTCTTCAACATTAAAGTTGGGAGGAAGTTTAGCTCCTTGATGAGCTAGTTGTAAAAAGTATGCTTCTCTATCTTCTTTCAAGAAATGCTTCATCATTCATTTGAAGTTATCATCATTTTGATATTGAGCAATTTCTTTAGGTGTGGGTTCCTGATCTGCACTATGTTGAGATTGAGCTCTTTGAGAGCCAAAATTTGTCCCCGCTTGAGACATGGTAGGAGTTCATGGACTCCCTAGATTAGATTGATGAGGGGTATGTTGAGTACCTCCGTGAGTTGATGGAGGAGGTATGTAACTAGATTTCAATCGATAGTTGCCAAGACCATCATCCTCGTAAAGACCATAATTGATGAGTTGCTCAAGAGTTGGAGTTTGGAGAGTGGTGATAGATTTCTTGTGAGAGAAAGCTCTAGTCTCCACCATCAACTTTGAGTGAAATAAAAGAATAAGATTCAAATAACTGAAGAATGAATTGAATCAAGATGATCAGATGATGCAACCTTGTCAAGGTTTGATTGATTTGAAGATTTGATTAGATGTGGATGAAGGATACTGTGCCCTGGATGTATGGGTAGGTTCCCAAAAGATAGCAGACAAGATATCACAACACTTAGTCATTTTGATGATTGATCGAAGATTGATAGTTATGACAAGGTTTTGACATAGGATGATAAGGACTCAAATTGATTAAACAGAAGGCCGAATCGAATTCAAAAGGCCACTTTAGGAAAAAGATTGGATTCTTAATAGCTACTGCTCTGTTCCTGACACAGTGATTTGTTCGACAGATTCTGACAATTTTTTGACAACTTTCAAAAATTTCCCAAATGACACTCTGTAGACTCGTACGACAGTGGGTATGCTGTGAAACGATAGTTGCAAAACTCGTACGACAATTGCAAGCAAGATTTTGACTCTAAGAATTTACTGGCATAAAAACTTGTATGACACTGGGTACTCAATCATATGACAGATGGGTTGTAATGAAATGACACTTGGAAAAACTCGTATGACTTTTGACTTCCTGAAATGATTTTTGACTCCAGAAAGGATTTTATGTCAATTTTTGCAAAATTTTGAGTTTGCAGATTCAGATTGTTTGCAAATTTCAATGTCCAGATTTGAAGATTGTAACAGATTTGTTCATTTTCAGTAACCAGATAGATAAACAAGCATGCAAAACAACAAGCACATGATTTCAAGCATGTTTGAAAATAATGAACAAGGGCAAAAGCAACCTTGCGCATGAATAATCAAGTGACTTATTCATTCTAATCCTTAGAAGCGCTAATTGTGTACGTTCTAAAATGTTTTGCAATAATGCACATATACCCTATAAAATGAAAATTTGGCCTCGCTAGGGTTTTTAGTAATGGTTTGACTCTGCAACTTTTATGATCCAAAGGGGTGAACTCCAATCCCAACGCATCAGGGTTTTGACACAGTCTGAGAACTTAATCTTCAAGAGCTGCTAGGGAGATCTGACAACCCAACAATGAACCATACCCATGGAGACTTCTTCCCCAAGGGCATTTATATAGTGGTTGTCACTACCACGGTGAAAATGGCTATTACCGCTTGAGGTTCCGTCAATGCAGTTGGCCCTGTGAAGGGAATCTCCGCTACAGTTAACCCTCTCTAAAGATGACTCACAATAGTATACCACAAGAGGACTTGGCTCCAGATCCAAGGTTTTTGATATCTCTTCACTTTTAACCCAAACAAAGCAAGCAGATTAATCCGACACGCTAAGACAAAGTTTGTCTCACCAAGGTCTATGATATCAACCCCACGTGATCTATCAATCCCTCCAGAGAGAGAATGTATCAATCAATAAGGGAAGCCACAATAACCAATTTTGATTCACCAAAGCTCGTGATGTCTACCCCACGTGATCTATCAACCTCTCCTGGGAGAGAATGTATTGATCAATAAGAGAAGATGCACTAACCAAGTTGAATGTGAAATGCACTAAGTATCCTCCCTACCTACAAGGATTCTATCATCAAGAAGGATTTCACTGGGAATCCAATCTCTCAAGAATCACGAATAGTGTTCATAGGGCCTAATTACTATGTGAGCACAGATGTATGTTTCCAAAAGCAAATCTACCAGAAGTATCCAAAAAGCAGAAAGAGGAACACTTAACGCTTAAAGTGAATATGAGATAAGTCCACAAGGTGGAACAATTAACACCTCACACAAGCTGAAAATGAGTCACCAACTTATAAAACAAGTGAGTTCCTAAAAGCACAAAAGGGTTGCCTAGTGGAACAATTAACGCTTCTCTCCTGTAGACCCCTCCCCTTTATGGTGCTGAGATTGCAACCACGGAGTGGAATGAGGGGCTGGTAGATTAGCGATTCCAATAACTCAAGATAGAAATAAAGATCAATCACAAGTAATCTAAGATTGCTAATAAATACTTAAGGTGTCACAACCTAGTATCAATTATGCAAGTGTGTAAAACAAAAGCATGAAAAGAATCACCCAAGCTAGACACATGAGAGATTTATTTTAAGCCCAATTCAAAATATTATTAGATGAAAGAGAATACCTGGGATCCTTGCAACATTCTTAGTATATTTTATTTGATTTTTAGCAATTCTTGTTGAGCTTTTCCATGCAAGCAAGTGACGAACTCTCCAACAAGCAAACAAGCAAACAAGATATGCAACATATATTCAACTTATGAAAACCATAGGGTTAGCTCTAAAAATAAATTATTATCAGCAATAATAACCAGAAATTAACCCAAATGACAACTCATATCATTCATTGAACCATGTAAAAAAAAAAGTGCATACCCATCACAAAACTTTATTTTTTTTGCTGCATTTGACCTAGTCAACAAGATCTAATTTTTTTGATATGATTTTGGCTACAAAAATAGAAATTCAAAATAGAGACCCCTACTAAAAAATAAAGAGCTTTTCAAAAATGTAAAATTTTTAGAAAAATCTCTTCATTTGTGCCCTAGGGACCCATTTTATCAAAATATACTAGTTTTTGTAAATTGACTATTTGAGCTATTATATTGCATCAAAATTTCAAACAAAAAGAATGGACCCCCTGTAGAATTTAAAGAGATTTCCAAAAATATAAAAATTTCCAAAAAATATGCTGATTTGCATCAGATATTAATTTTTTCCTGAATTTTAAGAAAAAATTATTAAAAATTCAAAACATCTTAGAAAATTCTAAATTTCTTACTGTAGCTTCTTTGATATATATCCAACTTACAAAAAAATTTCAGTCCAAAAATTGAAGTTGTTTGAGAGATAAAATTAAATCTTTGAAACTTTAGGGCTTTAGCTCCAAAAAAAAAATCAAAACCAGCATTTAAATTAAGGTGGGTTGCCCCACGGTGGATGCTGTGTGCTATAATTGTGTCACACTTCTATGGATCATTACATGTAAGGAAACTCAAGAATGAGCCCTCACAAATCGATCCATAGCTCCCTATGCATGGAGTGCAAGGGTTTTTAAGAATGCTCTCAGCTAAAGCTATTTAGCCTATAACCTTGCTAGTAAACCATGCAATGGGAGACTCAATAAAGACAAGGGCAAGAAGGCCAATATCCTCAAGAATAAAGAATGAAAATTCAATGCAATGCTATGTTAGAAATGGAAATGCAAGCTAAGCTATGAAAGAAAATATGCAAGTGTTACAACCCAAGCTAATTAATCTATGTGAGCTAATTTAGAGCATAGAAATGAAGCTAATCTAAGAAAGCATAAATATGAAGCTAAGCTAAGAATGAAAGAATGAGATGTAGAATGCAAGAATGAGATGTAGATGCTAAGAATGCTCCAAATCTCTAAAAGCTCCAAAGTGACCTAGAAAACCTGCAGCATAAAGTTAGCATAAAAAGTTGGGGATCTAGAATGAAGAAGAGAGCTCTTCTTTTAAAGAAAATGAGGAGGAATGGACCATGGAGATTAAGAGGAAAAAGATTGAATCAATGGTGGAGCTTAAAAAAGGAGCAATCCATGTGCACAAATATCTTCCAATGAGAAAATAGGAGTTGACTTTTGTGTCCATATGAGACAAAAAGTGTTTTTTCCCTTTTTATAAAATAAGAATAATGCTTTATTTGTGCAACTTAGGATAAGAGGAAAAGTGGGGGCTTTTATTTATTAATAGGGGAGAAAATATTCCTTTTAATAAATAAAAACTTAGGATAAGATGGTTAGCCCATATAAAATAATCAAATAAATGATAGAGCTAGGATTTGATCAAGAACAAGCAATTGATGATTTAGCAAAAGGGGCTAATAGTCTAGATGACCATTTTTAGGTGTATACATTTGCCCCTCTTTGACTAATGTGTGATCGATTTGGGAACACATGCAGTCAAAGAATGAAGTTGAAATGTGAGATCAATTTGGGATCACAAAGCAACTCAGATCAGCCAAGAAAGCAAGCAGATAGCCAAGAAGGCAAGCATATAGCGATCTAATTCCAAAGAATGAAGTGTAGAGAGATAGCAAATCCTGCATGGTCAGCCTGGTAGCAACAGTACTGAACACTTAGGAAAGGGATAGCCAATAAGATATGATGTGTCTGCCCCCTTGGGATCAAAAGTGAAATCCAGGTAGAGGGAAAGCAGAAGCAAGAGAGACATGATCAAATCACTAGAAATCATAATTGAAGAAAGAGAATAGAATAACCATCAAGCAGTGAAGATATGCCCCACACATGGGATATGGGGCACAAACCTATCAGTCCCTCAACCTGTAAACACCATGGAGAGAGGAGATTGGAACTTGAGATGTGAACGTGAATGAAAGACTAGAAGTTTGAAAGAGATGGGGATGAAGAGGTGAAGAATGCCCCAGCGAAGATCGAAGGATCAGGCCTCAAAAGGTCAGCCAACTACGTGAAAAAAGGAGTAAGATGATTTGGGTGATCAAGGTGAACTTGGATTTTGGTTTCGATCCCAAAATGAAAGGAAAATGATGGGATATGAAAGACAAGAAGTGAAAGACATGATCGGGAAGAAGCGAAAGGTAAGCGCAGTTGATTAACAAGTCCATGAAAGATAAAGGGAGAGCTCTCTCCATATGCAAGATGCAAAACTAACTAACATGAACTTAAGAATGCAAGCTACATGAAAAGTGGTTTACTTGCAAGGTTACAAAGCTAATAGACATCTAATATTCATCATCGAGTGTTAGGTAGCATCGTAAGATCATACAATGCACACTAGCATAACTATGTGGATCTGAATATGATCTATATCAGATAGAAATGTGGAAATCCCACCTAGGCATCAAAGACATGTAGGTCAAGATGACTAGTGCAGTGAGATTACCTAAGTTTGGTATAGCAAGATTATGCTCGCATCAAGACACAAGAAAGTCAAGATGACTATAAGCATGCACTTGCAAAACAGTCAAGGATAATACCTTGTCAATCCATAGTGTCAAGTAAGACCAGCATAAATGCTCATGATAGTTATGATCAACAAAATATACCCACAAGCAGATAAAGAAATAAAACATGTTCTCATACCCTCAGTCTTCTAGCTATGCATCATCGAAAACAATCATAGGGGGAGAACACTCAGCAAAGAAATCATCATAGACAACATGCAAAGAAATAAAGTCAAACAAATCTCAGCAAGTCAAGTGCGTGTGTGTAGGTCATAGAGTCAAGCTTTGAGTGTCGCATCTGCAAATGAGAAATATCATATCATACTAGACTGTGGGTAGGGCATCTGATAAGTGTTGAGAAACACTCGACGCTAGGGTAGTGTTGAAAAACACAGTTGGGGTGGTGTTAAAAAACACCATTAGAACCAAGTTGCCCCAAAAATTTAGATGCACAAAGAGACCCAAGATAAGCTCAAAACAACGTATGCCCCCTAGACTAAGACAAGAGTCAATTCCAGGCTAGGAGAGGCAAAGCGAGAAGTGGAGTGAAGGAGCACCACACAAGATTGATGGACATAGGTGCAGAGGGTCTCAAGTAGTGCCTGTTTCCAGGTTTTCACCACTTGATAGATTTATTGCAATTTTTTTAGGACTTTTTATAATTTTTTTTTTGTATTTTTGCTACCAAGGCGCCTATTTCCAAGTTTTCACCAAGGCACTTTTTCAATTTTTTGAATTTTTGATTTTTTTGGTGAGACATCAAAGCGCCTATTGCTAGGTTTTCACTAGGATGCTCATTTTTTCAGTACTTTTTATGCTTTTTAGGATTTTTTCAGCATCATATATGAATTTTTTTGGAGTTTTTTCAGGATCATAAAATACGTACAAAGGATGCCCCAGACAGAAATGGGCATCAAGAATCTTCTTCCTCTGATGTAGAGAACTGATAGGCCCCAGGCCCAAATGCTGCAACTATGACGATAGCAGGTCTCAACCAGTTCGACCAATAATAACCAGCCCTAAGAAATGTTTGAGCTAGCGAAGGATCATTAGAATGTGATCCACATATGCCATCATGGATTTTAGCTAGCACTTTTTCTAACTCCTCTATTTCTAGATACTTAAGGAGAGTTCTGTCTAGACCCTTCCTATACAAGTCACCAGAGACAGGAAAAGTGTAAGGGATGGCAGAAGGAATGGCGTGGTGGATTTGCAAGAGGAATATGAGGTGGAAGATATGAAAAGATGGTAGGATTGTGAGATTTGTGAGCAGGATAGTGTAATTCGTCCACTAGGAACTTGAAGTGAAATTTATGCTTTTCCATTTGTAAAATGGATGCTGAAGTAATCAAGGCATTAGCAAATTTGTTCTCAGCTCTAGGAATGGGCTAAAGTATAACAGATATGAGATCATGCTTGAAGTAGTACACCATTTTTTTGTAGAGAATCAGCTTGTCATCTTTTATTTGAGACTCATTATTTTTTAGCAGATTTTTATTTTTACTTTTCTTAGGTGTAGATACTGCCACAATGTGGTTTTCACCATCTGACCATTGTTCTTTTCTTTTGACATGATGACTGTGATACTTGATTGTTGATTCAATCTTTTTTGTTGCTAGTTCGCTGGTGGAAGAAGTAACAGGTGTTGATGCGAGATGAAATGGAGTGACTGGTTCAATAGTATTTATGTGAAGGATATCATCTCTGGTGACAAGAGAGGTGGATCCTATAGGGTAAGCTCCAAAAGTAGCTAGATCTAGATTCGTCATAGAAGGACCAACGTAGTCTAGTAAGGCAATACGGGGAACAAACTCATCAGACCCTGCACAAGACTCATCAACTACGTCGAGTGGGTTACGAGAGGTATGAACTACATCAACATCCATATCTGTCATGGGAGGATCTTCTGGAAGACTGGAAGAGGCTTAAGATGCCGAGAAGTAGAAATACTCATGTCACTATGTGAGAGATCACCTCTTTGTAGCAGTCGTGCAATGTTGCGATGTTGTCTATCATAGTGCAATGATTCTTTAGGCACATAGGTTCTAGACATAGAGGCCTCAGCCATATCATCAGTAGATATACATTCTTCTCCCCAAAGGAGTGAAGTAGAAGGAAGATCATCTCCCATTTGAGCCATAGTGTGTAGCAGTGACTCATCTGTATCCATGTCTGAATTACTGAGCATGGGAGTATTTCTAGAATCCTCTCTATAGATCCACTCTTGAATAGCTTGTTCTTCTCTTTCTACTTCTAAAGGAATGGATGAAGGAAAAAAGGTATCAAAGATCACCATAGCAGAAGTGGAAGGCTTCATCTGATCAGAAGGTCTCCCATATGACCTAGGAGAAATAGGTATAGAAGCAAAGGAACCCAGTGTATATTCACCCATACCAAGGCTCATCATCTTAAGTGATTTCTCAGCAGCAGCTAGAGACGTACTAGGATCAACAAAAGGTTCATTATGAGGAACAAATTTTTCAGTAGCAGCAAGAGCATTGATAGCAATAGTATGGTCTCTAGGAATCACAACCTCAGTGCCATTGTATGGAAATTTGACGCACTGATGATAAGTGGAAGGAATAGCCTGCATGTCATGGATCCAAGGATGACCCAAAAGAATGTTATATGCGAGTGGGATGTCCAATACTTGGAAGCTAATATCTTTCGTGATAGGGCCCACTCGGACAGGCAGCGTGACAAGACCTTTGGAAGATCTTTCCACTTCATCATAAGCTTTTATAGTAATCTTCTTCTTGGAATCCACAGCCAATTCTGACAAACCCAATTGTTGTATGACATTGAAAGAAACAATATTTAACCCTGCACCATTGTCTATCAGGACTCGGCGGACTCGAGTATTGTAGACTAGAACTTTAATGTGTAAAGCTAGATTATGTGGGTGAGCAATAGATATGTCATCTTCTACAGAAAAGGAGAGAGATAGTGGAGATGAAATGTGGTTGACCATAGCCTGAAATTGATTCGGATCAATGTCATTGGGAACACATGTTGTACGTAAAGCCTCATCAAGAATCTCTCTATGCGAAGGGGATAACCGAAGCAACTCAAGGATAGATATCTATGCTGGTGTCTTTTGCAAATGTTGGACAAGATCATAGCTAGGGGTGGCTAAAGGAGCCACTTGTTTGGAAGGCAAAGCTTTCTTGGGATCTTGCACAATTTTAAGGACAATCTTGGCTTGCCCCCTAGTAACAGCATTCAGTGTCTCACTTCGGGAAGATGAACTACCATGTGTTTGCAAGATTAACTTTGGCTTACCATGATTGGTGTTATTATCATCTTGAGACCTCATCATTAAAACACTCTCAATGGGCTCTACCATGTTAATCACAAGCGTATTAGAAGGATACGTGTAATTGATCTTTGCATCATGATTCTTCTTATGTGTTTGAGAGGTTTCCCCCTTATCATGCTTAGGTAGAGGATCTTTGAAAGCTGTGTGATCAGAATTTTTAGTTAAGCCATCAGTGGATATTGTGTTGTTATCAATGAGGTCTTGAATATCATCCTTAAGCCTAAAACAATTATTTGTCAGATGTCCCTTATTTCTGTGATAATGGCAGTAATGATCCTCTCTCCACCAATCCAGCTTATTTATCGGATCCTAGTTACCAGGTTTATCAGGAAGCGTAAGATATCCATTGTCAACCAAAGTATTAAGGATCACATCGTAAGGTTCTGCCAACTTGGTATAGACTCACTTTCGAAATGACTTCTTAGGCTTATCTGCATATTGAGGTTTAGGAGCATTGTGAGCGTTGCCAGCTTCTTGTTGTTTTGCTGCATAGATAGCGTTGGAGAGATTGAAAGCGGGCTCTTTGACTTTAGGAGCATCAACAACCCCATCATTAACAACATACTTATTCTTATTCCAAGGTTTGTTCTTGTCTTTTCCATTGCCTTTAACATCTTTATTAATAACAATATCCCCTTTTCTTATAGCTACATCCTTAATTCGATATGCACTTTCAACCATGTCATTGAAAGAAGAGAATAGTTGTTTCCTTAAATCATAATATAGCTCAGGCACAAGAGTGTTGACAAAAATGTCAATCTTTTCTCTCTCGGGTAACTGACGAGGATACATAGAATACAATGACCTCCAACGTTGTAAGTTGCAAATAACTCTCCTTGGTTTTGTCTCAAAGCACCAAGATCTATCATGGTGACAGGCTGTTGGATATTGTATGAATAGTGTTGTGTGAAGTGCATAGCCAACTCATCAAAAGTCTTCAAAGGAGGTGTCAACTTTGCAAACCATTCTAAAGCTTGTCCTCTTAAGCTTCGAGGGAATAATCATAGCAAAAATGTGTCTTCATGAAGGAAGTCCATGCTAAGAGCATAAAAGTGACGCACATGGTCATGGGGATCACCATTTTCATCATACTTGTCATATTTGGGAACCTCAATATCCCTAGGAAATGGGACCATGTATAGAATTTTATCAAAAGGAAGAGCACAAATTGATTCTACAAAAGAGACCTTTGGAGGCTCTCTTTCTATTGCCATTTGGGTAAGGTGTTGATTTGTCCGACGTAGCTCTTCTTGAAGGACTTCCAATTTAGTTGGTACTCTTTGTTGGACAATTTATCTGACATCATAGCCAGGAGGAAGCTTGTATCCTCTAGAAGTCATATATTGAAAATATTGATCGCCATTACGCTCTAAAAGCTTATGCATCATTCGTTGGAAATCCACATCTTGTTCACATCTCATAAGATCCTCACTAGAAATCTCATCATTAGCCTTTGCCTCATGTTGAGAGGGAGGAGGTCTAGGTGGTGAAGAAGGCATAGCAAAAGTTGGCCTTGGAGGAGATCTTGGTGGCGTGTTGTTGTCATTGTTGCCATTGTTAAAAAGAGGTCTATGCTCATGATTACTAGTCTCAGGTTGCTCATGAAATGTCCCTCTATAAGCCATGCACCTAGTAGCATCCATCCTTTGTTGATTGTGTTCTTTGTCTAAGCGCGCTTGATTATCCTTACGCTCAAAGTGTTCTTGCAAGAGTTGAAACTTTTCTTGTTCAGTCAAAGTGAGTGAGACACTGTTTGTGTTGTTGGGGGTCTTGAATGCGGAAAAGAGGAAACCTCCTTTATACCACGAGGTAGCCTTAGAATCCTCAGATTGGTTAGAACTAGAACTATTGTTGCTAATGGGCGCTCGTGAGTGTCTAGTTGGAGAAGGTAACTGTGTATAATTGAACAGAGGATGACTCTCCTGTTCAAATTGAGACCGAGTTGTAACCGGCATGAAAAGAGATGTTGGTTGACTAATAGAATGAGACAAAGTTTCTTAGATTTGAGATAAGCAAAGCTAATAAAGATCACTTGTCAAAGTAGAACAATAGAGAGATGGCTCGTCAAAAGTGCTCAAGCACTTACAACAATCAATTGACTAAAGCCGAGCAGTGAGCAACAAGCTCAATAAGCAAGTAGCTAGAGAGGTAACCGTGATGCGACAAGTGATCAAGAGTAGCATTCGTTAAGCTCAAATCCAATAGTTTTAGCTCATTTGTTTCAATCTATAACAAGTCTAAGTATGCAGACAACAAACCAGCTTCACGTAAGAACAGAAAAAGACATTCTACAATAGGTTAAAGTGCAAGTTTAGCAACTTTGGATTGCAGCAATGACAAGACAACAGAGAGATTCTTGGCAATACTTTCCAGGCAAACAGGGTGATACTTCTCAGTCGGGCGATACTTCACCTTATACCAGGTGATAGAGCTTAATATACCAGAGCGACAAACTTTAGGCAAAGCAAGCGATAGATAGCAGGTGTGAACTATCACATGATATTTCTCAGTAAGGCGTGTGATACTGTTGCAGATTTGTATGACTTTTTGACCAGTGAACATAAAATTCTCAGTTTTAAAACATTTTGATCAAGTTCAAAGGTTGGATAGTGCAATTTCTCAGTTTGACAAGCAGTAATAGTAGATAAAAAATGGGTTTGCAAACAGTAGGTGATCAAACATGTCATAGAACACTTGAAACAAGGGCAAAAGCAACCTTGCCAAGACAAGCACTTGTGATATCAAAATAGAAAACCTTATGAATGCTACCATGTGTTTGAATGTTGAAAACATTTACACGGGCATAGCACAATCAAAGACAATTCAAGCAATTACTACCTAGAAGGACAAGACTCATTACTTAGCAACGTGGCCCACAACTTGATGCTCCCTTGCCTCACACCAAGTGGTTGCCCACAAGAGATATTGGCGTTGTCATGGAAGTGTCAAAAACACAACCAAAGGAACACATATGGTGAGTGTCTTGGGGTGATCCGGGTAAGTCCACTTGGATCAATCCTTGCACCAAGAAGCTAAGCGGCTAAAATAGGGTGGCCTCTATCTAATGGTTCATAGTAAGGGTTTCCGTTCATAGCACCCCTCTTGCTCCTCATAAAAGACTAAGACCTCGCGGCCTCAAGAGTACCTTAAGCATTCTTGCTTAATCTTTTCTTCATGGTCACAATCCCACAAGTTACTCACATCAAGTGAAGATAAGTACTATGTCTACCAAGGTTTTGTGTCCTCGATAGCCTTGAGATTATAGTGAGTTGGAATCACTCGCCACCAAGGAAAATGATGACAAGGTTGTCCCCACTTGGGTCATTCCTCTTGATTGCTCAAGAGCAGGCCAGCTAAAGGATCCTAAGCTAAACAAAGAGTGGATTAATTCTTGAGGTTCAAGGTTTTTGGTTCACCACAAGGGTGAAGAGCATACTCCCCTATCTCAAGAATCTCTCCCAAACACACCAAGCAAAGATTCAATTACCCCCTTGCTTTCAAAATCCCAAGATGGGTCAAGATTTCTGTTTCACCACAAGGGTGAAGAGCATACTCTCCTACCACCTCAAAATTTCTACAACAAGGTATTAAGTGCCTATGAAAGGAAACAACTAGTATATGCCACACTTAATAAAGAAAGCAATTAAACAAGCACTTGATTTGGTTTTTATGCTTAGGGCAGCCTTACAAAAACCATTAGTAGCCTTCTTTGACATGCGATTTTAGCAAATTTCAAGCAAGAAGCACCTATAACCACATCTTGTTAGACCAACAAGAGTTAGGAGAATCAAAATCCAAAATCTAACAATGATTAGTACATGAAAAAATCAGATAATGTGCAAAAATAACTGATCAAATGATAAAATTTGGAAATGAAACCATCATGGTTAGATTAGACTCGGAAAGACCTTTCCAATGATATATCACACTTAAACTTTTGATACCATTTGCAAAATTTAAAAAAAAATGGGCACCCATTTTCCAGAGGCACAGATTTGAAAACGCTGGAAATTTTAGAAAATTTTAAAAAGATAGCAGAGAACTTGAAACTTGCAAGATAAATTAAATAGCCCAAAAATAGCTCATTTCCAGGTACAGATACAGTATCGCGTGATACTTCGCATTATACTGGGGCGATACTTATCAATCTGCGTGATATTTCACCTGACACCAGGTGATACTTCACCCGAGACCAGGCGATATTCTCTACTATAGCCAGGCGATACTTCTGACAGGAAAAGTATCACGCACGCATACAGAGGTATATCACGTGATACTTCTGGAAAGTATCGCACGACAATCTAAGACAAAAAAATAAAGACGAAAAATTAAGCTGAAAACTTGCCGAAAAATTGACGAAAAATGACGGAAATGCAGAAAAAGAAAGGACAAAGCTAGTCTACTCTACCCCACGGTGGGTGCCAAAAATGTGTGCTATAATTGTGTCACACTTCTATGGATCATTACATGCAAGGAAACTTGAGAATAAGCCCTCACAAATCGATCCATAGCTCCCTAGGCATGGAGTGCAAGGGTTTTTAAGAATGCTCTCAGCTAGAGCTATTTAGCCTATAACCTTGCTAGTAAACCATGCAATAAGAGATTCAATAAAGACAAGGGCAAGAAGGCCAATATCTTCAAGAATCAAGAATGAAAATGCAATGCAATGCTATGCTAGAAATGGAAATGCAAGCTAAGCTATGAAAGGAAATATGCAAGTGTTACAACCCAAGCTAATTAATCTATGTGAGCTAATATAGAGCATAGAAATGAAGCTAATCTAAGAAAGCATAAATATGAAGCTAAGCTAAGAATGCAAGAATAAGATGTAGAATGCAAGAATGAGATGTAGATGCTAAGAATGCTCCAAATCTCTAAAAGCTCCAAAGTGACCTAGAAAACCTGCAGCATAAAGTTAGCATAAAAAGTTAGGGATCTAGAATGAAGAAGAGAGCTCTTCTTTTAAAGAAAATGAGGAGGAATGGACCATGGAGATTAAGAGGCAAAAGATTTAATCAATGGTGGAGCTTAAAAGAGGAGCAATCCATGTGCACAAATATCCTCCAATGAGAAAA
Source organism: Chamaecyparis obtusa (assembly GCA_027943335.1). Taxonomy (NCBI): domain Eukaryota; kingdom Viridiplantae; phylum Streptophyta; class Pinopsida; order Cupressales; family Cupressaceae; genus Chamaecyparis; species Chamaecyparis obtusa. Next base: position 401,075 of record BSBK01005480.1, read on the forward strand.
TAGGAGTTGACTTTTGTGTCCATATGAGACAAAAAATGTTTTTTCCCTTTTTATAAAATAAGAATAATGCTTTATTTGTGCAACTTAGGATAAGAGGAAAAGTGGGGGCTTCTATTTATTAAAAGGGGAGTAAATATTCCTTTTAATAAATAAAAACTTAGGATAAGATGGTTAGCCCATAGAAAATAATCAAATAAATGATAGATCTAGGATTTGATCAAGAACAAGCAATTGATGATTTAGCAAAAGGGGCTAATAGTCTAGATGACCATTTTTAGGTGTACACAGATACCAGAAATGTGTGTGTGAATTTTGTACCTAATCTGTAGATACAAAACTTCAGTAAAACATTAAAGGTTAGCAAAAATTAAAATCGTGCAAAATTAAAATCTAATCTAACCAAGCGATCTACTGCCTTCTAGTAGGTGCGAGATTAATGTTCTCAGATTGTTATCAAGATCAGTGACCTAGATGACACCTAAATGAAGGATTTGAATGCAATTGATCTAGATATGGATTGAATGCAATTAATCTATATTTTTTTGATATTTTCTATGCAATAATAATGAAAAACTGATATGAATCTATGCTAATATAGAAATTGATCTAACAATGATATGAATCTATGCTAATATGTAAATTGATATGCAATGCTAATCTAGAAATGATATGATATAAGAATGAAAATTCTAACAATAATATGAAAGCTATGAATTTGAAATTGATCTCACAAAGCTTCGAATCCTCAAATTTATCTTTCAAACTCCAATTGTGCAAATTCTCCAAATCTGATATGCTATGATTCCTGTAGAGTAAGTTTGCAATTTGTGAGATATTAGAGATGAATTATGAAGAGCTGAGCCTTGATTTTATAGAAATCTAGGGCTTTGGAGGTGCATGAGAAAAAGCCATAAATCACTCAAATAACTCAGGTTGATTTTTGAGTTATTTTTAAATAAAGAATAATTAAGTCACAAAAATCATGCAAAAACACAGTTCAACTCGAATTAGAAGTTTAGATCAACTTTAAAACTTAAAAAGATGTTGAGTTTCAAAAAGCTAACAACTTGCATTGATTTTCCAATTTGAGTTTAACTGGTCGTTGAATGTGCACATGGATAATTATGATTTAATAAATAAATAAAGTGATTTATGCTCAACTTAACTGATTTTTGAAATAAAATAATTAATTTATGGGTTAATTAACTATTTTATCAAACTTTTATTAAAAACTATATTATTAAATAATAAAAACTTGCTTTAATTAATTAAATAAGAATTTAATCAATTATTCATAGGATATTGGATTCATTGTCAAAATTAAATAATACAATTAATAAGAGATATAATTAAATTTAATTAAATAATTAAGTGGCAAGATATTAAATCTAATTAATTAAATATGAAAATATTCAATTAATCAAACTTAGGATAAATGTGATTTATCACCAAATAATCATTAAATTAAAGATAATTAAGATAATTAAGAATATTGCTAGGAATATTCTTCGATGTAGAATTTAAGATAATCAATTAGGATTCGATGATGTTTAGATGTGCCTTAGGTTAGGACTTTGATGTCAATTTCATTTGAATTGTTGATATAGAAGGTTAATGAACATATAGCCCATTTTTGGGGTATTACAGGTGCAGATCAAGACAAACACATGAAGAAATTGCTCAATATCAAAATGATAATAACTTCAAACGAATGATGAAACATTTATTGAAAGAAGACAGAGAGGCATACTTTTTGCAATTAAATCATCAAGGAGCTAAACTTCCCCCCAACTTTAATGTTGAAGATATCATTACACATGAGGAAGAAACTCCACTCATAGCTATGATGAAATAGATGCATGCCATGCAAGTCAAGCTTAATAACCTTGAGAAAGAAAAGGAACCCAAGGAGTTCTCCATGGAGGCCCTATGTCCTTTTCCATTTGACAAAGACTTGTACATGCCACCATTCCCAAAAAGAGTGGAGATGCCTAAGTATGATAAGTATGATGGACACTCAGATCCCCAAGATCATGTTACAGAATTTTGTACACAATCTATGGAGTTCATGCACGAACCAACCTATCTGATGTGCCTTTTTCCTCGATCTCTGGGAGGAGCGACCATTCATTGGTTCTCTAGATTACCTTCTACTATCAAAACTTTTGAGGAGTTGATCAAATTGTTCTATTAGCAATACTCCTACAACATTCAACATCCAGTCACCATGATTGATAACTGTAATCTCAAGCAATATCCAGGCGAACCATTCTTGACATTTCTCAAAAGATGGAGGAAGAAATTCTCTCTATATGCTAGACCTATTCCAGAAACTGAGAAACTAGAAATCTTTATCAATAATCTTATCCCAGAGATCAAATACCCTTTACAAATGCAAGATCATACATCTTTTGATAAGATGGTAGACAATGCGATCAAAATTGAAAAAGTACTTGTGAAAAAAGGAGAAATCACACTTCAAAAGGACAAGTACAAATCAGGATCCAGTTCTAAAGACAAGAACAAAAATTGGAACAAGAATAAAGGCATTGTCACAGATGGTGTTTTTGATACTATCCATGCCCCATCAAAGGCACCAGCTTTCAATCTAACTATTGGCACCCAAACCATCAAAGCTTCATAACAAAAGGTGTCTAAACCATCTCAAAAGAAGCTAGAGTATAAAAAGTGGTCCGCTGATAATAAATGAACGTTCACTCCTCTTGGAGAATCTTTAGAATCAGCTATGAGAACTTTGCTAGCTAATAACATCATCTCCTTCCCTGAGATCTGACAATCTGATTCTAAACCTAAACCAAAATGGTGGAGAGAGAATGAATTCTATGATTTCCATCAGGGTAAAGGTCACAAAACTAATAACTACTTACGCTTGAAACATACTATTCAAGATCTGATTGATAAGGGAGATATCAACATTGAAAATCATAAGAGCAATAATGATCATACAACATTCACAGAACCATTTCTGAAACATGTTCAAGAAGTCTCATCTTCTCAGCCTAATATGGGGGCAAAGGTCAATTATGCTTACCCTGGAAATAATGCTGTTATCAATATGGTTGAACCTTGTCTCTCTAAACATTGCAATGTCATCACAATTGTGCAAAGAGATAGAGATCATCCTTCAGCTAACACAGTTACTTGATCACAAGCTCAGGCACATCTAAATGGACAAAACCCAAATTCATCAAACGTCCCTAAGATGCCCTTCAATCTTTCTTCCACTTCCAAACAGAAGGCTATTTCTAAATCTTCCAATCCTAAAGATACAAGGCCAACATCTTATAGCATTGTTCAAAAAATCCAACACACTAATGCAAAAATCTCCATGTTTGAGTTGCTTTGGATATCTCTAGCTCATAGAGCTATTCTAGACAAAGCTTTGCTCAGATCCAATGTTCCTGATGACCTTGATTTAGATAGGTTCCAGACTATGGTTGGACATCTTACATCTCCGCAATATATCTCTTTTTCAGAGGAAGATGACAACTCCTTGAGTCACCCACATAACCAGTCTTTGCATATAGAAGTCTTGATCCAGAACCATAGAGTCAAACGTGTGTTGATAGATGGAGGCATTCGCCTAAATATTTGTTCTTACAGCTTGGTCACACAATTGAGATTTTAAAAAATGGCTACTGATCCTAGAAAGAAAATAACTATAAAAGCCTATGATGAACAAGAAAGATCTTCTAAAGGCACCATTGTCTTGCCTATCAGAGCAGGTCCACTTATCAAAGATACTATATGTCAAGTTCTTGACCTACCTTTGGCTTACAACATTCTTCTAGGGAGACCATGGATACATAAGATGAAGGCTATTCCTTCTACATTTCACCAATGCATAAAATTTCCTTATGAAGGAGTAGAGGTCACTATTTGATGCAGGAGCATCCTGGGTGTAAGAGCAATCTTGCATCACCCAAAAATATTTCTATTTTTATATTTAATAAGGGCTATTTTGTGCAGAGCTGCTATTTATGGAAAGTTACTATTTTTGGTAATTTTTGTATGTGCTCAGAATGATCTGATTTCTTTCTTGGAGGTTCATTTTGGTCATATAAGTCTGCCAGTAAAGTTTCATTTCCAAATCAAGTGTATGTTGGAAGATATTGAAGATTTTCGGTATTGCCAGCAGGGTACAGAAACTTTGAACTCAATTTTGAAGGCTTTAGAGGCCCCGGATGAGGTTGAAAATTTGGGTGACAAGCGCTTGCGTTGCTCAAGCCTGTAGAGCGCTTCATGGCATTTTCGAAATGGGGTTATAATAGCCGATCGGGTCAACTGGTGATGACTTATGGTCTTCGGAAGTTGGGCCACCTGAAATGGGAGAAAATAATTTTCTTCAAAATTTCTGTTCGGGTTTCAAAAGTTATCTTGAGCCGACTATGATGTAATAAAATGAAAAATAAAATAATTCTAAGTTTGGTCGGCTTTATTGGCTAAAATTATGGAACCTTCCCAGGCGGTGGAAAATTGCCTATATAATGAAGGCTGTATTATTGTCTTAGGCAGTTCAGAATAGTTCTGGGTAGTAGATCTGAGTAATAGTTCGAGGCTTTGTCCTAAAAAATATTGTAAGGAAATGCCCATGTGGCTTTGCATATTGTAATTCTAAAAGTTTGTAATTCCAGATTTGTGGAGATAATAAGAAGCCAATTTTCTGTTCTTGCATATTGTTGTTGTTTCTCTATTTCTGTTATGTGTTTGTGGTATTAAGGGGAGCACCCTTCATCAAGTGGTATCAGAGCCAAGTTTCTTGAGTGTGTAAACAGATCACCGACTGTGAGGCAATTTGCACCAGGACCGTGGTTAGGGTTTTAGCGCGCATCGTGAAATGTCTCCACGAAGAGAACGTGGCGGAAGACCTGGTGTTGTGACACCTGAGGTTAGAGAGTTGCAGAGACAAGTGCGAACATTGCAAGAAGAGATTCGTAGAAGAATGAATCTTAATGTCAGAGATGAAAGTGAGGATGAAGTCGAAGAAGAATATCAAGAAGGAGAAGTTAAAATTGTGAACCAGGAGGAAGAAAAACTTTTTCGGGTGATTTCCAAGATTGGGAAAAGACCTAAGATTGAGGTTCCTACATTTTCTGGAAATCTTAACTCAGAGGAATTGATCGACTGGATCAATGAATGTGAGGAATATTTTGAGTATGAAGATGTTGAAGATCCTGATAGGGTCAAATTTGTGAAGGCCAAATTGAAAGGTCATGCGAAGATCTGGTGGCAAGAAATTCAATTGGAGCGAAATAGAAGAGGGAAAGATAAAATCACAAGATGGGATCGGATGGTGGATAAATTGAAGCGACAGTTCATTCCTGTTGATTATGAGCTTGACCTACTAAAGAAAATGCAGAGTTTGAAGCAAGCAGGAAGATCTGTTCAGGAGTATACAAAAGAGTTCTATCGACTTCTCATCAGAACAGGCCATGCAGAAGCTGATAAGGAGAAAGTTGTCCGATACCATAATGGGTGAAGGCCAAGCATCCAAGAGGAGCTGAATCTGGTTTGAATGAACATTATTGAAGAGGCATACCAGTTTGCCCTAAAAGTAGAGGAAAAGCTGAACAAGAAGTTTGAGAGCAGACAAAACGAAAGAGGTCGTGGTGGATGATCTGGTGGACGATCATATGGTGGCCGAAATGAAGATTTGAAAAAGAATGATGAGGCCAGTAGCAGTCAGAATCAGTGAGGAAATAATTCCAATCGCTTCCAGGATCAGAATAATAGAGATCAGAGAGGAAGAGGAAGAGGACAAGGATCTGGAAGAGGTGGCTTCCGTGGAACATGTTTTCACTGTGGAGAAGAAGGTCATAGGGCATTTGAATGTCCTCAGCGCCAAAGCAGAACAGACAGGAGGAATGAAGGCCAGGCCAGAGTTGCACATGTAGATGAAGATGCCAGATCATCAAATTTTGAAGATGCTGAAAGAGGAGAAACGTTGATTAATAGAAGAGTCCTGTTGAGTGGTGAGAATGAACCTGAGCAAAGGAGGAGCCTGTTTCGCACCAGGTGCAAGTGTGAAGGTAAATGTTGTGATGTGATTATTGATAGTGGAAGCACTGACAATTTGGTGTCAAAAGAGATGGTGACAAAGTTGAAGCTCAAGAGACAGAAACACCCACATCCATATCGGATTGCCTGGGTACAGGATGACCACAGGGTCATGGTCAATGAACAATGCCTGGTGAAGTTTAAGATTGGCGGATACCAAGATGAGGTATTGTGTGATATCATATCTATGGATGCATGTCATATGTTTTTGGGTAGACCATGGCAGTTTGATAGATGTGCTGTACACGATGGCCGTGCGAATACCTATTCCTTGACAAAGGATGGAGTGCGGCATAAGCTAAAGCCATTGAAGGAGACCGAAGAAAAAGTATGTGGTAATGCAAGGATAACTTTTGTTGATGGAAGAAATTTCCTAGATGGTATGAGGCATGAGCATGTATGTTTTGCTTTAATTCCAAAAGCTGGTAAAGAGGAAGTAGAAGATGTTCCTGTAGAAGTTGTAGATTTGTTAAATGAGTTTCAGGATATTGTATCCAATAACGTGCCTGATGGATTACCACTAGTCAGAAAGATCAGTCATCAGATGGACTTGATCCCAGGAGTGAGTTTGCCGAATAAGGCAGCACACAAAATGATATCTGCAGAAATTGAGGAGTTGAACAGACAAGTACATGAACTGTTACAGAAAGGATTGATCCGTGAGAGTTTGAGTCCCTGTGCTGTACCAGCGGTATTAGCACCAAAGAAGAATGGAAAATGAAGGATGTGTACAAATTTTAGGGCAATAAACAAGATCATAATCAAGTACAAGTTTCCATTGCCACGAATGGATGATATTATGGACTGTTTGAGTGGAGCTGTGTATTTCTCAAAGATAGATCTGAAAAGTGGATATCATCAAATTCAGATTAGAGAAGGAGATGAATGGAAGACTTCCTTCAAGACAAAGGAAGGACTATATGAGTGGTTAGTCATGCCTTTTGGGCTAACCAATGCACCGAGCACTTTCATGCGGCTCATGAACGAGGTTCTGAAAGAATTTCTGGGTAAGTTTGTCATTGTTTACCTAGATGATATTTTGATCTTTAGTAAGACATTGGATGAGCATATGATGCATATTCGTATGGTATTTGAGAAGTTGAGAGAAGAAAAATTACTGATTAATTTGAAGAAGTGCAGTTTTGTGAAGAAAGAGTTGGTGTATTTGGGGTTTGTAGTTTCAGGAGAAGGTCTAAAAATGGACCCAGAGAAGGTACAAGCTATCCTTGAATGGCCTACGCCAAGGAGTGCTACTGAGGTAAGATCTTTTCATGGTCTAGCTAGCTTTTATAGAAAGTTTATCAAAAATTTTAGCAGTATTTGTGGACCCTTGACTGAAACAATGAGAGGGGATAGAAAAGAGTTTAAGTGGACTAATGGGGCAGAAAAGAGTTTTCAATTGTTGAAACGAAAAGTTACAGAACAACCTATTTTAGCACTTCTAAATTTTAATAAGGTGTTTCAAGTAGATTGTGATGCTAGTGATACTGCAATAGGAGCTTTTATGAGCCAAGAAGGTAAACCTGTTGCTTATTTCAGTGAGAAATTAAATGATGCCAAGAGGAAATATTCTGTTTATGATCAAGAATTTTATGCTATAGTTCAGGCATTGAAAAAGTGGAGGCACTATCTGCTTCCTAAGGAGTTTGTTTTGTATACTGATCATCAAGCTTTGCAATATTTGAATAGTCAAGGAAAATTGAATCAAAGGCATTTGAAATGGGTTGAGTTTTTGCAGAGTTATACATTTGTTTTGAAACACAGGAGTGGAAAGTCTAATAGGGTTGCAGGTGCTCTTAGCAGAAGGCAACTATTGCTGACAAAAATGCAGATTTAAGTGGTTGGGTTCAAGGAACTCAAGAATTTGTATCCAGAGGATCCTGATTTTGGTGAAGCTTGGAAAGCTTGTACAGAACCTGTTACTCTAAACAGGACGAAATGGCTGAATTTCATCATCCAAGATGATATGCTATTCAGAGGGAGTCAGTTGTGCATTCCACGAAGTTCTATGAGGGAGAATCTCATCAAGGAGAAGCATAGCGGAGGATTGGCTGGACATTTTGGTCGTGACAAAACCCTTTCTTTGGTTAGTGAGAATTACTATTGGTCACAGTTGCAGCAAGACGTGAAGAAGTTTGTACAGAGTTGTAGAGTATGTCAGATGGCGAAAGGAGTGAAGCATAATACAGGGTTGTATCAGCCATTACCTATACCAGAGAAGCCTTGGGAGGATATCAGCATGGACTTTATTCTGGGTTTACCGAGGACTCAGCGGGGACATGATTCAATTTTTGTAGTGGTTGACAGATTTTTAAAGATGGCACATTTCATTCCCTGCAAGAAGACTAATGATGCTATTCATGTAGCCGAATTATTTTTCAGAGAAGTAGTGAGACTTCATAGTTTGCCAAAGACCATAGTTTCAGATCGGGACACTAAGTTTGTTGGATATTTCTGGCGTACATTGTGGAAGAAGTTGAAGACAGATTTGAAATTCAGTTCATCACATCATCCACAGACTGATGGACAGACAGAGGTGGTGAATAGGAGTTTGGAAAATTTGCTGAGATGTTTGGTTGGAGATAAGCCAACAGGATGGGATTTGATTTTACCGCAGGCAGAATTTGCATACAATAATTCTGTCAATAGGAGCACTGGTAAATCACCATTCCAAATTGTATATGGAAGTAGTTCAAAAAATGCATCTGAATTGAGAAAGATAGATAAAGGAGAAATAAGTAGTGCTGAAGCTGAAGATTTTGCAGAACACTTGAAGAACATCTATGAGGAGGTGAGGAAGCATATTAACAAGATGAATGCGCAGTATAAGGCTAAAGCAGATGAGAAAAGGAAGCATAAGGAATTTTAGGTTGGCGATGAAGTCATGGTTCATTTGCGGAAGGAGCGGTTTCCGGTTGGTACATATAACAAGCTGAAAATGAAAAAATTTGGGCCATGTAAGATACTGAAGAAGCATGATTCAAGAAATGCATATGAGGTAGATTTGCCTAGTGAGCTGAATATTTCACCAGTGTTTAACATTTCAAATTTGACAGAGTATCATGAAGGAGGTGTTAAAGATGAGATCACAGCGGCACAGTGGAGTATTCCAGCAAGTAGTTCAGACACCAAAGAGATTGAGGATATACTGGACAGTCGTGTTGGCAGAAGCACAAGGAACAGGACGTATGAAGAATATCTGATCAAGTGGAAAGGAGGACCTGTTGAAGATTCATCATGGCTAACAAAGGAGGAGGTTAACAGTCTTAGTTTTCCTCTGCACACCTGAGTCGTGACAGGGTCACTTCTCAAATTACCCTGGGTGTCTGATGCAGGAGCATCCTGAGTGTAAGAGCAATCTTGCATCACCCAAAAATATTTCTATTTTTATATTCAATAAGGGCTATTTTGTGCAGAGTTGCTATTTATGGAAAGTTACTATTTTTGGTAATTTTCGTATGTGCTCAGAATGATCTGATTTCTTTCTTGGAGGTTCATTTTGGTCATATAAGTCTGCCAGTAAAGTTTCATTTCCAGATCAAGTGTATGTTGGAAGATATTGAAGATTTTCGGTATTGGCAGTAGGGTACAGAAACTTTGAACTTAGTTTTGAAGGCTTTAGAGGCCCCGGATGAGGTCGAAAAATTGGGTGATGGGCGTTTGCCTTGCTTAAGCCTGTAGAGCGCTTCGTGGCATTTTCGAAATGGGGTTATAATAGCCGATCGGGTCAACTGGTGATGACTTATGGTCTTCGAAAGTTGGGCCACCTGAAATGGTAGAAAATAATTTTTTTCAAAATTTTTGTTCGGGTTTCAAAAGTTATCTTGAGCCGACTATGATGTAATAAAATGAAAAATAAAATAATTCTAAGTTTGGTCGGCCTTATTGGCTAAAATTCTGGAACTTTTCCAAGCGGTGGAAAATTGCCTATATAAGGAAGGCTGTATTATTGTCTTAGGCAGTTCAGAATAGTTCTGGGTAGTAGATCTGGGTAATAGTTCGAGGCTTTGTCCTACAAAATATTGTAAGGGAATGCCCATGTGGCTTTGCATATTGTAATTCTGAAAGTTTGTAATTCCACATTTGTGGAGATAATAAGAAGCCAATTTTCTGTTCTTGTATATATTGTTGTTGTTTCTCTATTTCTGTTATGTGTTTGTGGTATTAAGGGGAGCACCCTTCATCAAGTGGTATCATAGCCAGGTTTCTTGAGTGTGTAAACAGATCACCGACTGTGAGGCAGTTTGCACCAGGACCGTGGTTAGGGTTTTAGCGCGCATCGTGAAATGTCTCCACGAAGAGAACGTGGCGGAAGACCTGGTGTTGTGACACCTGAGGTTAGAGAGTTGCAGAGACAAGTGCGAGCATTGCAAGAAGAGATTCGTAGAGGAATGAATCTTAATGTCAGAGACGAAAGTGAGGATGAAGCCGAAGAAGAATATCAAGAAGGAGAAGTTGAAATTGTGAACCAGGAGGAAGAAAGACTTTTTCGGGTGATTTCCAAGATTGGAAAAAGACCTAAGATTGAGGTTCCTACATTTTCTGGAAATCTCAACCCAGAGGAATTGATCGACTAGATCAATGAATGTGAGGAATATTTTGATTATGAAGATGTTGAAGATCCTGATAGGGTTAAATTTGCGAAGGCCAGATTGAAAGGTCATTCGAAGATCTGGTGGCAAGAAATTCAATTGGAGCGAAATAGAAGAGGGAAAGATAAAATCACAAGATGGGATCGGATGGTGGATAAATTGAAGCGACAGTTCATTCCTGTTGATTATGAGCTTGACCTACTAAAGAAAATGCAGAGTTTGAAGCAAGCAGGAAGATCTGTTCAGTAGTATACAAAAGAGTTCTATCGACTTCTCATCAGAACAGGCCATGCAGAAGCTGATAAGGAGAAAGTTGCCCGATACCTTAATGGGTTAAGGCCAAGCATCTAGGAGGAGCTGAATCTGGTTCGAATGAACAGTATTGAAGAGGCATACCAGTTTGCCCTAAAAGTAGAGGAAAAGCTGAACAAGAAGTTTGAGAGCAGACAAAACGGAAGAGGTCACGGTGGATGATCTGGTGGACGATCATATGGTGGCCAAAATGAAGATCCGAAAAAGAAGGATGATGCCAGTAGCAGTCAGAATCAGCGAGAAAATAATTCCAATCACTTCCAGGATCAGAATAATAGAGATCAGAGAGGAAGAGGAAGAGGACAAGGATCTGGAAGAGGTGGCTTCCGTGGAACATGTTTTCACTGTGGAGAAGAAGGTCATAGGGCATTTAAATGTCCTCAGCGCCAAGGCAAAACAAACAGGAGGAATGAATGATAGGCCAGAGTTGCACATGTAGATGAAGATGCCAGATCATCAAATTCTGAAGATGCTGAAAGAGGAGAAACGTTGATTAATAGAAGAGTCCTGTTGAGTGGTGAGAATGAACCTGAGCAAAGGAGGAGCCTGTTTCACACCAGGTGCAAGTGTGAAGGTAAATGTTGTGATGTGATTATTGATAGTGGAAGCACTAACAATTTGGTGTCAGAAGAGATGGTGACAAAGTTGAAGCTCAAGAGACAGAAACACCTACATCCATATCAGATTGCCTGGGTACAGGATGACCACAGGGTCATGGTCAATGAACAATGCCTGGTGAAGTTCAAGATTGGCGGATACCAAGATGAGGTATTGTGTGATATCATATCTATGGATGCATCTCATATGTTGTTGGGTAGACCATGGCAGTTTGATAGATGTGTTGTACACGATGGCCGTGCGAATACCTATTCCCTGACAAAGGATGGAGTGCGGCATAAGCTAAAGCCATTGAAGGAGACCGAAGAAAAAGTATGTGGTAATGCAAGGATAACTTTTGTTGATGGAAGAAATTTCCTAGATGGGGTGAGGCATGAGCATGTATGTTTTGCTTTAATTCCAAAAGCTGGTAAAGAGGAAGTAGAAGATGTTCCTGTAGAAGTTGTAGATTTGTTGAATGAGTTTCAGGATATTGTATCCGATAACGTGCCTGATGGATTACCACTAGTCAGAAAGATCAGTCATCAGATGGACTTGATCCCAGGAGTGAGTTTGCCGAATAAAGCAGCACACAGAATGACACCTGCAGAAAGTGAGGAGTTGAACAGACAAGTACATGAAGTGTTACAGAAAAGATTGATCCGTAAGAGTCTGAGTCCCTGTGCTGTACCAGCAGTATTAGCACCAAAGAAGAATGGAGAATGGAGGATGTGTATGGATTCTAGGGCAATAAACAAGATCACAATCAAGTACAGGTTTCCATTGCCACGAATGGATGATATTATGGACTGTTTGAGTGGAGCTGTGTATTTCTCAAATATAGATCTGAAAAGTGGATATCATCAGATTGGGATCAGAGAAGGAGATGAATGGAAGACTGCCTTCAAGACAAAAGAAGGACTATATGAGTGGTTAGTCATGCCTTTTGGGCTAACCAATGCACCGAGCACTTTCATGCGGCTCATGAACGAGGTTCTGAAAGAATTTCTGGGTACGTTTGTCATTGTTTACCTAGATGATATTTTGATCTTTAGTAAGACATTGGATGAGCATATGATGCATATTCGTATGGTATTTGAGAAGTTGAGAGAAGAAAAATTACTGATTAATTTGAAGAAGTGCAGTTTTGTGAAGAAAGAGTTAGTGTATTTGGGGTTTGTAGTTTCAGGAGAAGGTCTAAAAATGGACCCAGAGAAGGTACAAGCTATCCTTGAATGGCCTACGCCAAGGAGTGCTACTGAGGTAAGATCTTTTCATGGTCTAGCTAGCTTTTATAGAAAGTTTATCAAAAATTTTAGCAGTATTTGTGGACCCTTGACTGAAACAATGAGAGGGGATAGAAAAGAGTTTAAGTGGACTAATGGGGCAGAAAAGAGTTTTCAATTTTTGAAATGAAAAGTTACAGAACAACCTGTTTTAGCACTTCCAGATTTTAATAAGGTGTTTCAAGTAGATTGTGATGCTAGTGGTACTGCAATAGGAGCTATTATGAGCCAAGAAGGTAAACCTGTTGCTTATTTCAGTGAGAAATTAAATGATGCCAAGAGAAAATATTCTATTTATGATCAGAAATTTTATGCTATAGTTCAGGCATTGAAAAAGTGGAGGCACTATCTACTTCCTAAGGAGTTTGTTTTGTATACTGATCATCAAGCTTTGCAATATTTGAATAGTCAAGGAAAATTGAATCAAAGGCATTTGAAATGGGTTGAGTTTTTGCAGAGTTATACATTTGTTTTGAAACACAGGAGTGGAAAGTCTAATAGGGTTGTAGATGCTCTTAGCAGAAGGCAACTATTGCTGACAGAAATGCAGATTGAAGTGGTTGGGTTCAAAGAACTCAAAAATTTGTATCCAGAAGATCCTGATTTTGGTGAAGCTTGGAAAGCTTGTACAGAACCTGTTACTATAGACAGGACGAAATGGCTAAATTTTATCATCCAAGATGATATGCTATTCAGAGGGAGTCAGTTGTACATTACACGAAGTTCTATGAGGGAGAATCTCATCAAGGAGAAGCATAGCGGAGGATTGGCTGGACATTTTGGTCGTGACAAAACTTTTTCTTTGGTTAGTGAGAATTACTATTGGCCACAGTTGCAGCAAGACGTGAAGAAGTTTGTACAGAGTTGCAGAGTATGTCAGATGGTGAAAGGAGTGAAGCATAATACAGGGTTGTATCAGCCATTACCTGTACCAGAGAAGCCTTGGGAGGATATCAGCATGGACTTTGTTCTGGGTTTACCGATGACTCAGCGGGGACATGATTCAATTTTTGTAGTGGTTGACAGATTTTCAAAGATGACACATTTCATTCCCTGCAAGAAGACTAATGATGCTATTCATGTAGCCGAATTGTTTTTCAGAGAAGTAGTGAGACTTCATAGTTTGCCAAAGACCATAGTTTCAAATTGGGACACTAAGTTTGTTGGATATTTCTGACGTACATTGTGGAAGAAGTTGAAGACAGATTTGAAATTCAGTTCATCACATCATCCACAGACTGATGGATAGACAGAGGTGGTGAATAGGAGTTTGGGAAATTTGCTGAGATGTTTGGTTGGAGATAAGCCAACAGGATGGGATTTGATTTTACCGCAGGCAGAATTTACATACAATAATTCTGTCAATAGGAGCACTGGTAAATCACCATTCTAAATTGTATATGGAAGTAGTCCAAGAAATGCATCTGAATTGAGAAAGATAGATAAAGGAGAAATAAGTAGTGCTGAAGCTGAAGATTTTGCAGAACACTTGAAGAACATCCATGAGGAGGTGAGGAAGCATATTAACAAGATGAATGCGCAGTATAAGGCTAAGGCAGATGAGAAAAGGAGGCATAAGGAATTTCAGGTTGGCGATGAAGTCATGGTTCATTTGCGGAAGGAGCGGTTTCCGATTGGTACATATAGCAAGCTGAAAATGAAGAAGTTTGGGCCATGTAAGATACTGAAGAAGCATGATTCAGGAAATGCATATGAGGTAGAATTGCCTAGTGAGCTGAATATTTCACTAGTGTTTAACATTTTAGATTTGACAGAGTATCATGAAGGAGGTGTTGAAGATGAGATCACAGTGGAACAGTGGAGTATTCCAGCAAGTAGTTCAGACACCAAAGAGATTGAGGATATACTGGACAGTCGTGTTGGCAGAAGCACAAGGAACAGGACATATGAAGAATATCTGGTCAAGTGGAAAGGATGACCTGTTGAAGATTCATCATGGCTAACAAAGGAGGAGGTTAACCGTCTTGGTTTTCCTCTGCACACCTGAGTCGTGACAGGGTCACTTCTCAAATTACCCTGGGTGTCTGATGCAGGAGCATCCTGGGTGTAAGAGCAATCTTGCATCACCCAAAAATATTTCTATTTTTATATTCAATAAGGGCTATTTTGTACAGAGCTGCTATTTATGGAAAGTTACTATTTTTGGTAATTTTCGTATGTGCTTAGAATGATCTAATTTCTTTCTTGGAGGTTCATTTTGGTCATATAAGTCTGCCAGTAAAATTTCATTTCCAGATCAAGTGTATGTTGGAAGATATTGAAGATTTTCGGTATTGGCAGCAGGGTACAGAAACTTTAAACTCAGTTTTGAAGGCTTTAGAGGCCTCGGATGAGGTCGAAAATTTGGGTGATGGGCGCTTGCGCTATTCAAGCTTGTAGAGCGCTTCGTGGCATTTCCGAAATGGGGTTATAATAGCCGATCGGGTCAACTGGTGATGACTTATGGTCTTCGGAAGTTGGGCCACCTGAAATGGCAGAAAATAATTTTCTTCAAAATTTCTGTTCGGGTTTCAAAAGTTATCTTGAGCTGACTATGATGTAATAAAATAAAAAATAAAATAATTCTAAGTTTGGTTGGCTTTATTGGCTAAAATTCTGGAAACTTCCCAGGCTGTGGAAAATTGCCTATATAAGGAAGGCTGTATTATTGTCTTAGGCAGTTCAGAATAGTTCTGGGTAGTAGATCTGGGTAATAGTTCGAGGCTTTGCCCTACATAATATTGTAAGGGAATGCCCATGTGGCTTTGCATATTGTAATTCTGAAAGTTTGTAATTCCACATTTGTGGAGATAATAAGAAGCTAATTTTCTGTTCTTGCATATTGTTGTTGTTTCTCTATTTCTGTTATGTGTTTGTGGTATTAAGGGGAGCACCCTTCATCAAGTGGTATCAGAGCCAGGTTTCTTGAGTGTGTAAACAGATCACCGACTGTGAGGCAGTTTCCACCAGGACCGTGGTTAGGGTTTTAGCGCGCATCACGAAATACCTCCACGAAGAGAACGTGGTGGAAGACCTGGTGTTGTGACACCTGAGGTTAGAGAGTTGCAGAGACAAGTGCGAGCATTGCAAGAAGAGATTCGTAGAGGAATGAATCTTAATGTCAGAGACGAAAGTGAGGATGAAGCCGAAGAAGAATATCAAGAAGGAGAAGTTGAAATTGTGAACCAGGAGGAAGAAAGACTTTTTCGGGTGATTTCCAAGATTGGGAAAAGACCTAAGATTGAGGTTCCTACATTTTCTGGAAATCTTAACTCAGAGGAATTGATCGACTGGATCAATGAATGTGAGGAATATTTTGAGTATGAAGATGTTGAAGATCCTGATAGGGTCAAATTTGCGAAGGCCAAATTGAAAGGTCATGCGAAGATCTGGTGGCAAGAAATTCAATTGGAGTGAAAGAGAAGAGGGAAAGATAAAATCACAAGATGGGATCGGATGGTGGATAAATTGAAGCGACAGTTCATTCCTGTTGATTATGAGCTTGACCTACTAAAGAAAATGCAGAGTTTGAAGCAAGCAGGAAGATTTGTTCAGGAGTATACAAAGGAGTTCTATCGACTTCTCATCAGAACAGGCCATGCAGAAGCTGATAAAGAGAAAGTTGCCCGATACCTTAATGGGTTAAGGCCAAGCATCCAGGAGGAGCTGAATCTGGTTTGAATGAACAGTATTGAAGAGGCATACCAGTTTGCCCTAAAAGTAGAGGAAAAGCTGAACAAGAAGTTTGAGAGCAGACAAAACGGAAGAGGTCGCGGTGGATGATCTGGTGGACGATCATATGGTGGCCAAAATGAAGATCCGAAAAAGAAGGATGAGGCCAGTAGCAGTCAGAATCAGCGAGGAAATAATTCCAATCGCTTCCAGGATCAAAATAATAGAGATCAGAGAGGAAGAGGAAGAGGACAAGGATCTGGAAGAAGTGGCTTCCGTGGAACATATTTTCACTGTGGAGAAGAAGGTCATAGGGCATTTGAATGTCCTCAGTGCCAAGGCAGAACAGACAGGAGGAATGAAGGCCAGGCTAGAGTTGCACATGTAGATGAAGATGCCAGATCATCAAATTCTGAAGATGCTGAAAGAGGAGAAACATTGATTAATAGAAGAGTCCTGTTGAGTGGTGAGAATGAACCTGAGCAAAGGAGGAGCCTGTTTCGCACCAGGTGCAAGTGTGAAGGTAAATGTTGTGATGTGATTATTGATAGTGGAAGCACTAACAATTTGGTGTCAGAAGAGATGGTGACAAAGTTGAAGCTCAAGAGATAGAAACACCCACATCCATATCGGATTACCTGGGTACAGGATGACCACAAGGTCATGGTCAATGAACAATGCCTAGTGAAGTTCAAGATTGGCAGATACCAAGATGAGGTATTGTGTGATATCATATCTATGGATGCATGTCATATGTTGTTGGGTAGACCATGGCAGTTTGATAGATGTGCTGTACACGATGGCCATGCGAATACCTATTCCTTGACAAAGGATGGAGTGCGGCATAAGCTAAAGCCATTGAAGGAGACTGAAGAAAAAGTATGTGGTAATGCAAGGATAACTTTTGTTGATGGAAGAAATTTCTTAGATGGTATGAGGCATGAGCATGTATGTTTTGCTTTAATTCCAAAAGCTGGTAAAGAGGAAGTAGAAGATGTTCCTGTAGAAGTTGTAAATTTGTTGAATGAGTTTCAGGATATTGTATCCGATAACGTGCCTGATGGATTACCACTAGTCAGAAAGATCAGTCATCAGATGGACTTGATCCCAAGAGTGAGTTTGCCGAATAAGGCAGCACACAGAATGACATCTGCAGAAAGTGAGGAGTTGAATAGACAAGTACATGAACTGTTACAGAAAGGATTGATCCGTGAGAGTCTGAGTCCCTGTGCTGTACCAGCGGTATTAGCACCAAAGAATAATGGAAAATGGAGGATGTGTACAGATTCTAGGGCAATAAACAAGATCATAATCAAGTACAGGTTTCCATTGCCACGAATGGATGATATTATGGACTGTTTGAGTGGAGCTGTGTATTTCTCAAAGATAGATCTGAAAAGTGGATATCATCAGATTGGGATCAGAGAAGGAGATGAATGGAAGACTGCCTTCAAGACAAAGGAAGGACTATATGAGTGGTTAGTCATACCTTTTGGGCTAACCAATGCACCGAGCACTTTCATGCGGCTCATGAACGAGGTTCTGAAAAAATTTCTGGGTAAGTTTGTCATTGTTTACCTAGATGATATTTTGATCTTTAGTAAGACATTGGATGAGCATATGATGCATATTCGTATGGTATTTGAGAAGTTGAGAGAAGAAAAATTGCTGATTAATTTGAAGAAGTGCAGTTTTGTGAAGAAAGAGTTGGTGTATTTGGGGTTTGTAGTTTCAGGAGAAGGTCTAAAAATGGACCCAGAGAAGGTACAGGCTATCCTTGAATGGCCTACGCCAAGGAGTGCTACTGAGGTAAGATCTTTTCATGGTCTAGCTAGCTTTTATAGAAAGTTTATCAAAAATTTTAGCAGTATTTGTGGACCCTTGACTGAAACAATGAGAGGGGATAGAAAAGAGTTTAAGTGGACTAATGGGGCAGAAAAAAGTTTTCAATTGTTGAAACGAAAAGTTACAGAACAACCCGTTTTAGCACTTCCAAATTTTAATAAGGTGTTTCAAGTAGATTGTGATGCTAGTGGTACTGCAATAGGAGCTGTTATGAGCCAAGAAGGTAAACCTGTTGCTTATTTCAGTGAAAAATTAAATGATGCCAAGAGGAAATATTCTGTTTATGATCAGAAATTTTATGCTATAGTTCAGGCATTGAAAAAGTGGAGGCACTATCTGCTTCCTAAGGAGTTTGTTTTGTATACTGATCATCAAGTTTTGCAATATTTGAATAGTCAAGGAAAATTGAATCAAAGGCATTTGAAATGGGTTGAGTTTTTGCAGAGTTATACATTTGTTTTGAAACACAGGAGTGGAAAGTCTAATAGGGTTGTAGATGCTCTTAGCAGAAGGCAACTATTGCTGATAGAAATGCAGATTGAAGTGGTTGGGTTCAAGGAACTCAAGAATTTGTATCCAGAGGATCCTGATTTTGGTGAAGCTTGGAAAGCTTGTACAGAACCTGTTACTCTAGACAGGACGAAATGGCTGAATTTTATCTTGCAAGATGATATGCTATTCAGAGGGAGTCAGTTATGCATTCTACGAAGTTCTATGAGGGAGAATCTCATCAAGGAGAAGCATAGCGGAGGATTGGCTGGACATTTTGGTCGTGACAAAACCTTTTCTTTGGTTAGTGAGAATTACTATTGGCCACAGTTGTAGCAAGACGTGAAGAAGTTTGTACAGAGTTGCAGAGTATGTCAGATGGTGAAAGGAGTGAAGCAGAATACAGGGTTGTATCAACCATTACCTGTACCAGAGAAGTCTGAGGAGGATATCAGCATGGACTTTGTTCTGGGTTTACTGAGGACTCAGCGGGGACATGATTCAATTTTTGTAGTGGTTGACAGATTTTCAAAGATGACACATTTCATTCCCTGCAAGAAGACTAATGATGATATTCATGTAGCCGAATTGTTTTTCAGAGAAGTAGTGAGACTTCATGGTTTGCCAAAGACCATAGTTTCAGATCGGGATACTAAGTTTGTTGGATATTTCTGGCGTACATTGTGGAAGAAGTTGAAGATAGATTTGAAATTCAGTTCATCACATCATCCACAGACTGATGGACAGACAGAGGTGGTGAATAGGAGTTTGGAAAATTTGCTGAGATGTTTGGTTGGAGATAAGCCAACAAGATGGGATTTGATTTTACCACAGGCAGAATTTGCATACAATAATTCTGTCAATAGGAGCACTGGTAAATCACCATTCTAAATTGTATATGTAAGTAGTCCAAGAAATGCATCTGAATTGAGAAAGATAGATAAAGGAGAAATAAGTAGTGCTGAAGCTGAAGATTTTGTAGAACACTTGAAGAACATCCATGAGGAGGTGAGGAAGCATATTAACAAAATGAATGCGCAGTATAAGGCTAAGGCAGATGAGAAAAGGAGGCATAAGGAATTTCAGGTTGGCGATGAAGTCATAGTTCATTTGCGGAAGGAGCGGTTTCCGGTTGGTACATATAACAAGCTGAAAATGAAGAAGTTTGGGCCATGTAAGATACTGAAGAAGCATGATTCAGGAAATGCATATGAGGTAGAATTGCCTAGTGAGCTGAATATTTCACTAGTGTTTAACATTTCAGATTTGACAGAGTATCATGAAGGAGGTGTTGAAGATGAGATCACAGCGGCACAGTGGAGTATTCCAGCAAGTAGTTCAGACACCAAAGAGATTGAGGATATACTGGACAGTCGTGTTGGCAGAAGCACAAGGAACAGGACATATGAAGAATATCTGGTCAAGTGGAAAGGATGACCTGTTGAAGATTCATCATGGCTAACAAAGGAGGAGGTTAACCGTCTTGGTTTTCCTCTGCACACCTGAGTCGTGACAGGGTCACTTCTCAAATTACCCTGGGTGTCTGATGCAGGAGCATCCTGGGTGTAAGAGCAATCTTGCATCACCCAAAAATATTTCTATTTTTATATTCAATAAGGGCTATTTTGTGCAGAGCTGCTATTTATGGAAAGTTACTATTTTTGGTAATTTTCGTATGTGCTCAGAATGATCTGATTTCTTTCTTGGAGGTTCATTTTGGTCATATAAGTCTGCCAGTAAAGTTTCATTTCCAGATCAAGTGTATGTTGGAAGATATTGAAGATTTTCGATATTGGCAGCAGGGTACAGAAACTTTGAACTCAGTTTTGAAGGCTTTAGAGGCCCCGAATGAGGTCGAAAATTTGGGTAACGGGCGCTTGCGCTATTCAAGCCTGTAGAGCGCTTCGTGGCATTTTCGAAATGGGGTTATAATAGCCGATCGGGTCAACTGGTGATGACTTATGGTCTTCGGAAGTTGGGCCACCTGAAATGGCAGAAAATAATTTTCTTCAAAATTTTTGTTCGGGTTTCAAAAGTTATCTTGAGCCAAGTATGATGTAATAAAATAAAAAATAAAATAATTCTAATTTTGGTCGGCCTTATTGGCTAAAATTCTGGAACCTTCCCAGGCGGTGGAAAATTGCCTATATAAGGAAGACTGTATTATTGTCTTAGGCAGTTCAGAATAGTTTTGGGTAGTAGATCTGGGTAATAGTTCGAAGCTTTGTCCTACAGAATATTGTAAGGGAATGCCCATGTGGCTTTGCATATTGTAATTCTGAAAGTTTGTAATTCCACATTTGTGGAGATAATAAGAAGCCAATTTTCTGTTCTTGCATATTGTTGTTGTTTCTCTATTTCTGTTATGTGTTTGTGGTATTAAGGGGAGCACCCTTCATCACTATTCCAGCAGACATATCCACCACTTGCAATACATTGAAGGAAAGTGCAGATAAGCTTGTGCCTAATAACAGAGAATCTTCCAGTGAACCAACTAAAGAAGCATCCACATCTAAAATGGAAGATCTTGCAAAAGAGGTTAATATCAAAGAAAATAGTATAGGAGAATATACTATGGAGCTAGTCTTATCTTTGACATCTCTCCTTATCTCACCTAAGTCTTATAGACAATCTTTGAAACAATCCAAACTAGAATCTAAAGAACCTCTTGAGCCATATAAAAAGAATTTTGTAGCAGAACAAGTCTCCAAGCAAGAATTTGAAGAGGATGAAGCTGTGCTTGCATGGCTATACAAAGATGAATCTAAATCCCATGATATTCAAACTAGTAACTTAGTGGTACCAAAAGATCCTTCTAAGTCATATGTCCTAGGAGATAAATTAATAACTAAGATGGGATATTCAGGTAAAGGACCTCTAGGAGTTAGAGGAAAAGGTCTTGAAGCACCTCTTCCACATACTAGTAGAGCAAACAAAGATACAGTTGGCTTAGGCTTTAAAAAGAAACCCTTCCACCTCAAAGGTAATTGTTCTCATGTCATAGAGAAGATCACACTAGGAGAACCTCTTCTTAAGAAAGAAGAAACAGAACCATTAGATAGTGATTCAGACAGCTCAGAAATCATCCCCTATGAAAAATTTCCTAAAGAGATCAAAGACCTTCTTGATGATAAAGATGATCCAATCAAAAGAATTAATGTAGTAGAAACACAAGAACCTACTATCAATCAACAGATAGTTGCAACACAAGAACCAGCTAATCTCAAAGATGATCAAATAGACAGAGAGGAAGGTGGTAGTTGTTTTGAGATATATTCTCATGAGTATGAATTCAAATCAGAATCTAAGGGTAACCCTTCTTGGGGTATTCATCTTGACTTTACTCATGTTCTTAGATTTCCTAGAGGCATAGATGAAGAATCTAGTGACTATGAATGGGGAGCCATTCCAAAACCATATGAGCTTATTACAGAGAAACATGTTGATGTTATTCACCACTATGCACCTGAACCCAATGTAAGTCTAGAGTGAAATGATGAATCTATCGAGTCTGATCCACCTATGGCTGAATTGGACTCCCACAATGACATTGAGCCTATTCATGAATTGAATGTCTTATGTTGTAATATCACCTTTGAACTTGAGCATCGGGTTAGGACCAATGATGACAAATCCATATCCGTAAACACTATCTCCCAATCTTTCCCCACTTTGACTATCCAATATCCAGACCTTATTGATCAAACCTCCACAAATCTGAGCCATGGTATTTATACCTTCCCAAATGACTATGCCCTTGCTTGCTACCTCAATGCAGTTGAGCCTATGAGTACTTCCATCAGTGAACTAAGTGTTAGCATGACAGAGTTGAACATCAAATATCTTAGTCAGAAAAATAAGAATAAAAAGAAAAAGAAAAAGAGTTCTGAGGGTGAAAACCACTTTGTGGCAGTCTCAAAACCTACAAAATTAAAAATAAAAGACATATCCGAAGGTGAAAACCTCTCTGAGGTGCCTAAAGATGAGATATTTGATGTCCTTCTGAGTCATTTACAGGATAGATCTCCAGTTCTAATTGAGCTCACTCAATCCATTAACTTGGGAACAACAAAGGAACCACAATTAATTCATGTAGCACAATCTTTATCAAAAGAAGAGAAGCAAAAATTTACAACATTCCTAACAGAGAAGAAGATCAAATTTGCATGGAAATATTCAGATATGCCAGGGTTAGATCCTAATCTTATAATGCATCATTTATCTATAGCTCCAAATGTCAAACCTGTTAAGCAAAAGTTGAGAAAGATGCATCCTCAGGTTGCACTCTTGGTGAAAGCTGAATTAGAGAAGCTCCTAAAAGTTGGATTCATCCGAGTTATTAACTATGCAGAGTGGATCTCTAATATTGTACCTATTTTAAAACCCGATAAATCAATCAGAATGTGCACAGACTTTAGAGATGTGAATAGAGCATGCCCTAAGGATGATTTTCCATTACCTAACATTGATATGATAGTGGACATGACTGTAGGCTTTGAGATGTATTCTTTAATGGATGGTTTTTCTGAATATAATCAAATAAAAATTACTCCAGAAGATCAAGAGAAAACTACTTTCACATGTGCATGGGGTACCTTCTATTGAAATTTCATGCCATTTGGGCTTAAAAATGCTGGTGCTACATATCAAAGAGCCATGACATCTATTTTTCATGACATGATGCATAGGACTATGGAAGATTATGTTGATGATACTTTAGCAAAATCTATGATTAGGGCTGAACATCTAGATGACTTGAGCAAGATACTAGATAGAAGGGAAAAATTTAGTCTCAGACTAAATCCTAAGAAGTGTGCTTTTGGTGTCACTTCTGGAAAGCTCTTAGGATACATAGTTTCAAAGAAGGGCATTGAATTTGATCCAGCTAAAGTGAAGGCTATAATGGAAATGCAACCTCCAAAGAATATTAGTCAAATGAGGACATTGCAAGGAAGCGTTCAATCTATCAAAAGATTCATATCACAGCTAGCAGATATATCACAACCTTTTACAAAAACATTATATAAAGGTGTGACCTTTGCATGGAATGAAGAATGTGAGAAAAATTTTAACCATATCAAGAAGTATCTATCAAATCCTCCTATCTTGATGCCTCC
Organism: Chamaecyparis obtusa; assembly: GCA_027943335.1. Lineage (NCBI taxonomy): Eukaryota > Viridiplantae > Streptophyta > Pinopsida > Cupressales > Cupressaceae > Chamaecyparis > Chamaecyparis obtusa. The sequence goes on from BSBK01005480.1 coordinate 425,063, forward strand.
TATTCATGGGAAGCCTTTGATCTTATATGTCTCCGCTACAGATACATCACTAGGGGCATTGCTAGTACAACATGATGAGAACAAAAAGGAAAGAGCTATATACTATATCAGTAGGACATTGGTTGCATATGAAAAAAATTATTCAATGATTGAGAAAGCTTGTCTAGCTATGATCTTTGTATCACAGAAACTGAGACATTACATGTTAGATCATACCACACATTTGGTAGGAAAGATTGATCCACTCAAGTACCTTCTAAGCAAAGCTTCCCTCATAGGTAGATTAGCTAAATGGGTCATGCTCTTAAGTGAATTTGACATTGAATATGTTGAGAGAAAAGTTATCAAAGGATAAGTTATTGTTGATCAATTAGCAAATGCACCTATGATTGATGATACACCAATGCAAATAGAATTTCCAGATTCCTCTATCATGACTCTTTCTTCTAGAGAATGGTAGTTATTCTTTGATGGCTCCTATACATAGAATGGATCAGGAGTAGGCATATTGTTCATAACTCCTCAAGGATACTCAATCCCAAAAGAATTCAAATTAAAGTTTCCTTGCACAAACAATATTGTAGAATATGAAGCCCTTTTGAATGGTATGAAAATAAAAATTGAATGGAGAGTGACACAGCTACACATTCATAGAAACTCTCAACTTGTTATCTATCAAGTCAATGATGTGTACCAAACTAAAGATGAAAAGCTCATTCCTTACAAGAGAATGGTAGATGATTTAAAGAAGTATTTCATATCTATCACATTTGAGAAAATTCCTAGAATAGAGAACAAGGTTGCCGATGCAATGGCAATGCTGTCCACTTTATTACAACTTGAACATGAGCTACGCTATGAGTTCCTAGTGGAAGCACTATCTTATCTTGCATATGACTCCCATGAAACCTGCATGATTTGCACTATTTTAGGTCATGATTCATCTCGATATAAAAACCTATTTTCCTATCTCAAAGACCAAATCATTCCCGATACCTTCAACCACCATGAAAAGAGATATCTTATCTGTAATGCCTCCTAATATGTCATCATTGGTCATGATCTATACAAATGAGGTCTAGATGGTACACTACTTAGATGTTTAGAATGAGAAGAGTCTCAATGTGCATTAGAGGAAGTCCATGATGGTATTTTTGGGTCACACTTGAATGGTTTAACACTAGCTCGAAAACTTATCAGGGATGGGTACTATTGGCCTGAAATGGAGAAAGAGGCTATTAAATTTGCTAAGAATTGTCAAAAGTGCCAAGTGCATGGAAAATTAATTCATGCTCTAGGGAGAGATCTGATTCCCTTTACTACACAATGACCTTTTCACCAATGGGCCTTTGATCTTATAGGAGCTATACATCCTCATTCTTCTAATGGACACACCCATATAATCATAGCTACAGATTATTTTACAAAATGGGTAGAAGCAGTCCCTTTGACACAAGCAATTGGAAAGCAAATATCTATGTTCATATTGAACTATATCATATGAAGATATGGGATACCTCATTCCATAAATCATAGATAATGGTGGAAAATTCAAGAACAAAGACCTAGATGATCTATGTGCCAAATTCAATATCACACAACATTGGTCTTCTATCTACTATCCTCAAGGGAATGGACAAGCAGAGGCTTCTAACAAGAATCTATTAAAAATTTTGCATTGTACAATTAATAAAATGGGAAGAGACTGGCATCTCATGATCAATCCAACTCTCTAGGCTTACAGAACAAGTATCAGAATGCCTACTGGGGCTACACCTTTCACTTTAGTTTATGGGTCTGAAGCAGTACTACCTATTGAGGTTGAAATCCCATCACTCAGAATCAGAATGCATGGTCTAGTAACTGATGATGACTACAGAGTCTCTAGGTTGCAAGAACTTGAACTACTAGATGAGTGTAGACAAGCAACGTATGATCATCTCAAAGTATATCAAAAGAGAATGTCTAGAGGTTACAACAAGAAAGTTAGACACAAAGAATTTCAGGTTGGTGATCTAGTCTTGAGAGAGAATCCTAAAAATCAATCACATAGAGTGCAAGGGGAAGTTTGAACCCAACTAGATGGGCCCCTTTGTTATCACTGCTACTTTTGGCTCTGGTGCCTATCAACTCTCAATGACTGAAGGAGAACAGCTTCAAGAACTAATCAACGTTCTGCATCTAAAGAAATTCTATGCCTAAGGCATTCACTCTATGGTAAAATGTCCTGAAAAAATCTTAAAAATTAGAAAAGTTTTGAAAAAATGAACATCTTGGTGAAAACCTAGCAATGGGTGCCTTGATGATTCACAAAAAAAATCAAAAAAATATCAAAAGTAGAAAAAAATTGAAAAAATGAAAAATACAAAAAAATGAGAAAAAGAAAAAAAAGTGCCTTGGTGAAAACCTGGAAATAGGTGCCTTGGTAGCAAAAATAGAATCTCTGCCAAGATGGTGAAAACTGGCAAACGAGTGCCACTTGTTTCAAAATGCTCCATCTATCAGCACAATCTTGGTCTTTCCTAGTTTTTAGTCTTACTTCAGTTTGTACATATCTCTCAGTTTGTTTCTGCATTCCTATTTTCAATAAGTCGGTCTGTACACCAATCAGGTCAAGTGTCTGTATTCTATCAATGTTCAAACTTGTGGGCAATCAAAGTCATTTCCTATGGCCTCCAATGTATCTTAGATGTATCATATCCATTCAGAGTCATTTGAAGCTTCATCCGAGTCAGTCAGTCAGTCTTGTCTCCAGAAAGGATTTTTGCATCTACAATAACGCAATCAAACTTCAACACAAACTAAAAACAATATGTGCTTTATACATGCTTTTATCTCCTTGTATGCTTACTGATTCGCATTGAGATTTTTTCATATTATGTCCTTTTGAGCTCTTCGATGATGTCCTTTACAGGATTTAGAGAGTGATGAGTGGGGGCATAATCTTTTCTTTGTTTTCTGCTTGTATGTGAAAATCTAACAACTTTGGAAATTCTGGATTGAAATGGTGTCCGACTATAAGAGCCTCTATCTTGAATTGGATGGCCATGCATACCTCGACCATTGATACTAAGAAAATTCAAGGAAGTTTGATCTAACTATTATCTTTTGAGTGAGTTCTTTCTCCTATTGTGAAATGTGATCTTACCTAAGGATGTGAACGATAAAGGGTCACTACAGGTAATTCACATTGGATTTAGAATGATCTCTTGACTGTTTGTTGTGTTTCCAATGCAAGGCATATTCTGGTCATCCTGATGTTTATGTTTTGATGCTTATACAAATTGCTATATCAAAATGGACATGATATTTAGGTCATCCTGGCATTTGTGCCTTGGTGCTTATATCTAATCCGACATTCCAAAAACAAAATCAATATTCATATATCCATGGTTTCATAATCAGTGGGTGTTGTATTGATTCTTGTGCATTCAAATCGATATTCAATGTCTATGGTTTCATAACTAGTAGGCATTGTATTGATTTATCCGGTTACCTAAGAATTCAATGATGAGAATAACTGACACATGATCAGTGACTAGGTCCTAGGTCTTAGGTTGCATTTCATATTGCATGTTTCTTTGCATTTTGCATATTTGCATGCTCTCACAATGGCTAAATAAAATTCAATGCTTAAATGATTCTTCAATCGCCTTTTCCAATCTAACAAGAGCTGAATCTCATACGAAGGTTCCTCCAACGAAACAACAAGTAGAATCCTTTTTCAGGATCAAAATCAAAATCTGAGATCATTTATATTATTAACTACTTGCATAATCAACCTTCTATCATCACATAAATCTATAATTCAACTTAACTAATTATCTTACATCAAACTATCAAAATTTTAACTTGGTCAACTATGGTCAACTCATGGTTTAACCTAGTCAAACTTGGTCTACAAGACCTCTAAATGATGCAGAACATGTTCTCGAATGTGTATAACCACTTCTCAAATCAATTAACATGCTTCTCAACTATCAACGCTGACTTTTCTTGTCAGATTTCAATTTTTATCCCAAAGGGGGCATGGTATTGCATATCATTCAAGTCTATAATCTAAAGCTGAAATCATATATTTCCTCAGTGATCGAGACAAAAACCACATCTAGTTGCTGATTCATCAAAAAGACCTCATTTCTCGGGGGAAATCAATCATCACTCGGGGCATATCAGATTCATCAAGATCCATATCAATCTAGTATTCTCTTAATCTTGTAAATTGTATTAGTTTTTGCAACTATCAGTTCAATTGTGTTATTTCCTTGGTTCTTCAAAAACTGAAGGGTTCATATGTGATACCAATGTGATTCTTATCGACAATTGGGTCTGGAATCAGTCAATCACTTCTTCACAATCATAAGGTTCGAAATCAGGTGTTTCGACACTTTTTCACAATCATCGGTTCATTTGCTGTTATAGTTAACATTATATTGGTCATTCATGACCTATTATCTTCATATCAAATCTTTCAATAAGCTTCTGTCTCATATCAATATCAATTTCAAACATCAAATTCTTTATCAAACACAGACTATCTTTGAACCACTACGCTTCGCACAACAATTCAAAGAGGGGCAAAATGCAATACCCCAAAAATGGGCTATAGGTTCATTAACCTCTTATATCTACACATCGAATGAAATCGACATCCAAGTCCTAACCTAAGGCACATCTGAACATCATCGAATCCTAATTGATTATCATAAATTCTGCATCGGGGCATATTCCTAGCATTATTCCTATTTATCATAATTATCTTTAATTTAATGATTATTTGGCAATAAATCCAATTTATCCTAAAGTTTGATTAATTGAATATTCTCAATATTTAATTAATCAGATTTAATTCTGCCACTTAATTATTTAATTGAAGTTAATTATATTTATTTCTAAATTGTATTATTTAATTTTGACAATAAATCCAAAATCCTATGAATAATTGATTAAATTCTTATTTAATTAATTAAAGAAAGTTGTCAATTTTTAATGATATTGTTTTTGAATAAAAGTTTGGAAAATAATTGATTAGCCCATAAATCAATTGTTTTATTTTTCAAAATCAGTTAAGTTGGAAATAAATCACTTTATTATTAAGTTAATTCATAAATAAAATATGCACAATCAGAAAAGCAGACAACTATCAATTATCAATTAAATCTAAACTCTATTTTGAGTTAAACTCTGCTTTTGCATGATTTTGTGAATTAAAACTAAAAATCAACTGAGTGATTTATGGCTTTCTTCCATGCATCCTCAAAGCCCTAGATTTCTATAAATTAAGGCCTCAGCTCTTCATATCAACATCTCATATTTTTGCAAACTTATGCTGGCGAATTGCTATCTAGAGAATCAAAGCTTCTTTGCGAATCAATAGCTTTGTGAGATCACCTTTGTTTTCATATCATTGTTATAATTTTTGCATATCAATTTTCATATAGATTTTAGATTTCATATCTAGATTTTTCATTCTAATTGCACACAAAAAACCAAAAACATAGATTAATTACATTCATTCCATATCTAGATTTTGCATTCAAATCCTTCGTTTAGGTGTCGTCAAGGTCACTGATCTCGGTATAATCTGAGAATACATACTCGCATCTACTAGAAGGCAGTAAATCACCTAGTTAGATTAGTTTCATTTATCGCATGATTTCGATTTAAGCTAACCTCTAATGTTATGCTGAAGTGTTGTGTCTACAGATCAGGTACAAATTTCACACACACAACGTGGAGTGAGACCTTAAATTATTGAGCTTCTCTTTGTTTCAAGAATAGTTTAACATTCTCTACTTAATAGGGCCAACCACGTGAAGGTGGAAGCTCATCTGGCCCTTCCTAGGATCCTCTTATGACCCTTTATGACATTTTAAGACCTCTAAGATGTATTCTTAGGGATCGTAAAGGGTCATAAAGGGTCATAAGGGGTCTTGGGACACAACAACTAAGAAACATAAATGTAGGCATCATGGTCACAATTGTTTGGAGACACAACATAATTGAGTGGTATACCCATATGATGCAACACAACCACTACTCCTCCAGTTCCAAGTTGACACTAGAGGATACAAAAACCATAGATAAGGAATAAATTTTAGAGACTGGAGGAGGAGGACCATAATGACCAAAATAATATAGGGACCTTGTATTATTTTGATCGTTACGGGCCTCCTCCACTCTCTAAATTTATTTCTTATCTATGGTTTTTGGATCCCGTAGTGTCAACTTGGAGCTAGAGGAGTAGTGGTTGTGTTGCATCGTTTGTGTATACCATTCAATTATGTTGTGTCTCCAAACAATTATGTCCATGATATCTACATTTATGTTTTTTAAGGTGTTGTGATATCTATATTTATGTTTCTCAGCTATTGTATTTATGTGCATGTTTTTTATGTGTTTGGCTTCTCTCCCTCGCATCCAAAATATGATTTTCCAACCCTGAATCAAGAATGCACATGCAACACAACCATAATATGCATGGATAGAAGGTGGAGCTAAGAAGACTCACCACGTTTACATTTGAAATACCTCTATCAAAAATGAAAACCTGTTGCGTCTTTCAGCTCCACCTAATATCCTATGAATATGAATTGAGATTGCATATTGAACTAGGCGTCTCCTTTTGCATTGCCTAAAACCAAGAGATTGTCATAGTTAACATCTAAAACCATTATTGAACTTTCTTTATAATTAAAAACTACATTAATACTTATTGTATAAGTATGAACCAAGTGAATCACCAAATGGTTGATGGTGATTGATGAAGAGGATTTGAAAATGATGATTGATCCAATTCAGATTGGTGCAACATTTTCAAATCTTCTTCATAATCATCACCAACATAGCCAATTTTGAAAAACTAATTTTCTAGAATGTTGGTGGAAGAAGGATGGTTTGTTTGCAACCTGCAAATACAGACACTGAACAACCATTTTGTGAAATCTATTTTCTCAACACAAATGGACATTTATCATAGTCATCGAAACATGATTATTTTAAAATGGAATACACCAAGGAGTACCATCAGAAATATTGACCATTTACAATCATGAACAATGAACAATCAAATAGCTCATTTTTGTATCAGCATGTGTATTCTCTATTCAAATTCAAGGCCTAATTTATCAAGAATAACAAACATTAGGATGATAGAAAGATCATTAAGACTATAGAAAAATTATTAGGACTATAGAAAAATCATTAAGACTATAGAAAATCAAGTTCTAGAAATGGATAGTTCTAATGCTTTGCCATTACAACAATTGAACATTCATCATTTGGTATATGAATAGGTAAAAACATGTAGATTTGACCAAAGACCATTGGGAACAACCCAATAACAAATGGACTTGTGATGATTTTCATAATAGTACATGTGTTGCTGGGTCAACTCCCAGTACTGCTTAGGCAAATCTGCATATTCATCACCTGTGCATATGAAGTGGCTCTAATGACAAGAAATAAGAAAAATCATTAGGACTATAGAAAAATCATTAAGACTAGAAAATCAAGTCCTAGAAATGGACGGTTATGATGCTTTGGCCATTACAACAATTGAGCATTCATCATTTGGTACTTTTTGGTGTATTCCATTTAAGTATGCAAGGCACAAAGTATTCCATTTAGATATGTTCAAAATTTTTCTAGTAATGATTTGGGGAATGCAATCATGCAAAGTATTCTCTAATCACACAAGTACCAATCAACATCCCTTGTCCATCCCTGCACACAAACATGTATGGAAACATACGGTATATATTATAACAATTGACATTACAACAATTGAACATTCATCTTATTAATTAGCATTTATTAACACATCATAACATTCATTAACACATAAGATTAAAACATCGAGACATAAACATTAGTCATTATCAAATAAGTTGCATAAATGAGAATCATTTCTTTTTTCCTTTTTTATTTTGTTATGCTTCCCTAAATTGTTGCAGAGACATATCCATGTCGACATCGTCATTTCATCTCGACCATGCACATGATCTCTCTGTCCTTTGCAATAACAAATAAAAGGCTTAAATTAAAAACATATTATTATTATTGTAACAAGCATTTCAGTAATTTAAAAAATATAAACGTGATGCTCTTTACCTTGTCCAACCACATCATCTTGCCTGGCGGCTTGAACCTCAACATGCTCATCGGGAACAACCTCTACATCCTATGCAACTGCAATACAAAATGTTTTATTAATCCTAACACATTATAATTAAATTTTTATTACTACGCAAAACTCAATTTAAAATGTTTACTTGTATTAAATATTCATTAATTAAAATTCAAATAGAAAATGTATACCTTGAGTACTACAATTCACATTCGAATCGACACCTCCATCGTGCTCGGATGGTGTATCAGGGTCGACAGGCTGCATTCCAATGTAAATAATTAGTGCATTTATCAACAATATATACATATAAATACAAGACAAATACTGAGAAATGTTAATTATTCAGTTTAATACATATAAATATATTCACTTTAAAGTTTTAAATAAATATATAATCATTGTTTCATTACTTAAAATAAATATATTCACTTTATGTTGGAACTTAACATCAAATACAATAATTGGTAAAGTATTCAACTTGAAATAAAAATCAATTGTATTATTTACCTGATTGACAGATCCACTAGAAGAACCTTGTGCACTCATTGATCAAAATCATTCAGCCATGACTGTATAGCCTTGTTTGTAGCCTATTTTCTTGTCCTCTTTTGTAATCTTTTGTTTGAACTCCAAGGCCTACATTTTTGCTTGGTATCATGAATTTTTATTGTAGTGAATTTCATCAAAACTAAATTGATTGCAATTTATAAATATTTTCATATGGTTTTTCATTTACTAATACTTACAACTCTTGTAGCAAGTTTTGAATATCCACCGAGCCAAGCTTGTGTTGGTCATGCTTTTGTTTTCTTTCTTTTGTTGCCTTTGATGTGTTAGGCAACCTATGTGATGTTTGAAATATGTTAGATCACCTAAGTACAAAAAGTAAATAGTACATAATTTCATCATTAAGATTGTCATGTACCTTCTTTCCTCAGGTGATAGTACTTGTCTACTATGTCTTGCTCTTCTCTCAAGTGCATCCCTTTTAAGATTCTCCCACTCATTAATAGGAATATAGGGAGGCCACTCGTAATGAGGGTTGCATTCTATTTGGGACCTGTATTTGTCCCTAATATACTTCAAAACTTGGCACACTTTTTCAAGGAGCCTAAGTCTTTGAAAGACGTCGGGTCCAAAAAGTTTTGTCATAGAGTCAATGAGTTTATCCTTTAACTCTTTATCTTGTAATTGACACCTTTTAAAAAAAAAACTGTTAGATTCATAAATGAAGTGAAGCTACCTTTTAATATACTTGAAGAAAGGGATGAAATGAAATATGATCTAGCAATGAAATCAAAATATGATACCATGTGCATATGGTCGGCCCAAAAAATGCACAAACATTCATCATTAAGTTTTTCATAAAATAGACTATTCCCTGCAAAATAATAATGGGATTATTATAATTAGTTATTGCAAGGGACTACATAGGGGGTTAGTGCATTACATTATGAAAACAATGAACAAGGGCAAAAGCAACCTTGCACTAAAAATTGGACTCCTTATCACTAAAAATTCTATCGTTTATTATTTTAGGGATAAGGGGGTTCTCCAATTGGACTCCTTATCCCTAAAAATTCTATCGTTCCTTTTTGTGCTGGGGGGTGTGGAAAGAAAGGAACGATAGAATTTTTAGGGATAAGGAGTCCAATTGGGAGAGTATTTTTCACAAGATTAAGAGTGCTCTGTTGGAGAACTTGGGGTTGATAAAGAACTATCATGATCCAAAGAATGAATGGGAGGCCAAAGTTTATAAGAAGTGGAAGCTTGAAGGAAGGAAAGTTCTAATCCAAAGAAATCTGAGGGAAGAGGCTAGGTGGGACTGTCCTCCTAATGGATGGGTCAAAATCAATTTTGACGGTGCCTCTAAAGGAAACCCCAGAATTGTTGGATGTGGAGTGGTTATCAGAGATGAATTTTGGAATTGCAAAGGGGCTATGGCTATTCCTATAGGTTTCAACACCAATCAGGTGGCGGAGGCTAATGCTACTCTCTATGGGTTGTTACTTGCCAAAAGGAAGAATTATAACAAAATATGGATTGAACGGGATTCCCTAAGTACTGTTAAGTGTTTGAAGAACACTTTGACCCCTTCGTGGTCCATAGCCAATGTTTTAAGTAAGGCAAAAAAAATTATTGACACCTTTGAAAAATGCATGATATCCCACATTTTTAGGGAGGCAAATTTAGTGGTTGACTGGGCTGCGAACGTGGCTTGTAAAAGCCATGTGGAAATTGAATGGAATGATGGTTCAGACATCCCCTATGTTGGATCATCATTAATTAGTAAGGAGAGGATGAGGAGTAAGCAACATGTTTTGAATGAAGAGATCATTAATGAGTATTAAGTGCAAAAATCTATGCGACTATCATGAAGGACAATGGCCTAATTTTGAGACAATTATTGGGGTCCTTTGGCATGAGTTGTGGGCTGTGAATACCATTAATTTTGGTTATTACAGTTCAAATGAAAAGTTGTAGAGAGAGGAAATTCATTTGATCTTCAGCTTTTTGTTACTACACAAATCCATGGGAGGTAGAAAGAGGAGATGCGAGCTGGCAGACTGTAGTGACTGGAAATAGAATAAGGAAATTTGGAAAATTATTAAAAATGGGGGTCTGGAAAAATTCTTGGAGAGATTACATGGAGGAAAAGTGGTGGTGACCAGAAATTTTATCAAAAATTGGAACAAGGGAAGTGTTTTGGTGGGCACGCAAAACATGGAGGTGACTGAGGAGGTGGTTGCTGAAGCAACTGGCTTGATGATTGAGGGCATCAACTTCTATAGGGACAGGAAGATTTCAGACAAAGCCTTGGAGGCTTTTGGTGCCCATGAAGCAGGAGAGAGACCGTATGGTTAAGGTGGATAATTCATACTTTAACCCTAAGTTCATTTCCAGGCCCTAGCGCCTTGTTTTATTTGTTATCATAGGCTACATTACCCTTGATGGTAGATATACTAAAATCTACAACCACCATCTTACTCTTCTGAACCATTTAAGGCACAGGGTTAAGATTAATTTTCCTTTCTATTTATTGAGTTCTTTGAATGCTTCCCTCCTTCACTGGCAAAGGGATCTAGAGGGTGATCATGCTTGCCATGAAGGGCTCATGGTTCTCATATTTGAGGTGTTGAAGTCAAAGAAGGTGGAAAGATCTCGGCTTAATAGAAAAGTCTTGGAGGACTATGATACTGATGGGAAGGAGTCAGAGGAGCCGTTTATGGAGGAAACAGAAGATGAAGAGGGGGATTTTGAGGATTACCAGGAGGAAATCCCTAAGGAGGAAAAAAAGAAAAGGAAGATGGAGGATTCTACTACTGACATGGAATTAGAGGAAGAAGAGAGTAGGGAGGAGAGTCCCAAGAAGTAGGGGAAGAAGAGACCGGAACCTACTGACAATCGTACTAGAACTAAAACTAGGAAGAAGAAAGTGGCGAAGAGGGTCTTCATATCTTATGATGAGGGTTCCTCTTCCCAGGGAAAGAATAATTAGGAAAACTATGTGGAAAACAACCCTACTGGGGAGGAGAGTGGGGGTAATGGTAAGGATGTTTGGGTTGAGGAAAAAATCCTACAAGATGTTGCACAGGACATGACTAATATTGAGAAAGAAGGGTATGAGAAGGAAAAGGCCAACCTAGATAAGGAGAAGGTGGACAATCCTAAGGAGAACATGGAGGCAAAGAATAGGGGTCCTGAGATTAATGAGGGGAGGAATGAGGATTTCAAGAATTTAGGGTGCCTAGCTTTCTTGTCTACCCTCGGCATAATGAAGAATGACATCACTATGATGAAGTCCAACATCCAATAGCTACAAAAAGAAATGGGGATTCTTAAAAGGATGAACCTAGGGGAGAAAACCTTGGGCTAGACTATTGATGAGCTCACTGACATTGTTGCCAGAGCTGAGGGTGTTGCTACCTTCAATGACATGCTTAATGCCATGGAGGAGAAAATCCAATGCAGTGATGTTTTAACTAGGAAAGTTGAGACTATGGAAAAGAGAATTGACAAGCTAGAGAAGATCATGGGGAATATTGCAGAACAAAGGTTTTCTATCCTCAAGGCTTCAAATGAGCACGTGAAGATCCTGATTGACAAGTTTGATAGCGGGAAAGGGAACCAAGAGATCATAGAGACTAAAGAGGAACATGGACCTAGTAAGCCCACAAGATCTAGGTCTAGGATGGTGGAAGATGGCAACAAGAATGACATGGAAGAGCTGAAGCTGTCTGCTACAAACATGCAGATTCTTACGAACCAGGCTGCATAACTGATGAAATGTGTTTAGACAGCAGCTTGCTCTCTTGCTTTCCTTTTTTTTGCTGTCCTTTGTCTTTTGGCTGGTCTTTGTGTTTAAGGACTTATTTGTGTTTCTTTTTTTGGTGCTGATGCACTTGAACTATTGGAGCCTAATTATCTTATCTTTTTTCTCATTGTAAAAGGTTTTGGGTCCTTTCAAAACCTATTTTTACGTAATCAAAACAACACCATTGTACAAGATACACAAAAGATACATAAGCAGCTTCAAGATGCCAAAGGAACTTCAACATTTACCTCTATCAAAAACACGGTCTCTCCTTTGAAACTCAACCAACAATCTGAAACTACCTCTAAACTGATTAGGATAGAAAACATCACAAAACATAGGCTACATAATGATTTCAAATTCACAATCACCTATGCCCTCTCTCTTATGTCTCCCCACAAATTCATTATCTAGAAAATAAACATCATCGGAATCATCATACATTGAATCACATGAAAGGGGACAAATAATTGATACCTTTTCTTCTTGTCTACAAACATCCAGCTCATCTTTAGTGCACATTTGCATATCAAAAGAAAAGCAAACATACACACACTCATTCAGCTCAGCCAAGGAATTTGAAACATCCTCATGCATCAAACCAATTAGATTAGACAAATCTGATTTCTCTTGATAAATCACAGTCTTATCCTCATAAGGATGATCCACACAGTCAATACCATAGATTAAATCACCTTCATTATCATCAATGCACGGTGGTAGAAGGACCAAACTGTCAATATGTAATGCATTCCCATCAAAAGAACAACACTCACCTTGCATTACCTTTCCTCCAATTGACTTCATTAGAGCTAGAAGTTTAGACTTAGCCATACCACTAATATCACAATCTAAAAATAAGTTATCTTCAACAAATTCCATTTCCCGAGCACATTCTTCGAACAAGGGATTAGAGACAACATGAAAATGCTTCTCATAAACATTTAAATAAAGTGTTAGCCGATTCATATCAATGTCTTCATCAAAAAACACATTAGTAACCTCACAAGACATGTCATCACATTTATCTTTAGATACACTTTCAGCAGAGAAAGAAAATTCAGAATCTAAATTAGAACATGACTCATCACTGCTGTTGTCATCACATGAAAAATCACAATTATAATCAACCAAATCATCTTCACAAGTACTAGATAATGAAATCCATTTGTCTTTAGTTTCCATGACTTTATGTTCAATTTCATTATCACTTAAACACATAGAAGACTGAAAAGAAAAAAAACATCTGCCTCATGAGAGAAAACTTGTGATAGGGGATTAGAAACGAATTCATTCTCAATGCTATTCATGCTTCCACAATCTGGTTGTTTCATTTGCAACAGTAATGATAATTATTCCTCATCCATGGATTCACAACAATCACCATTTCTCTCAACATTTAAATCGACATTAGTAACTGAGAATTCATTTTCATGGTTATCCTCATTATACTTGTGCAAATCATACAAAGGGAAAGATGTGCTTTCAACAATCTAGAAATGCTCATTACCTTCATTGGCTGAAAAAGATTCCAGCTCTTCATCAATTACAACCCCAACAACAACATTCATTCCACCTTTACATGAAACATTTTGACCAATCCAATTAAAATGGGAATGAAAGCATTGATGCTACTCACCTTTTTCCTGATTATTCACTTCATTCTAAGAATATAAACTAGCAGAGATACGTCTTATTATAACTCCATATCTCAGATTGCACTCAATATCCATTGCAAATTCAAAAGCTTGATACAGACTTTATGGTTGTTTATCCCTCAACAAGAATCCCATATTTTTTCCCAATGCACCCAAATAGACAACTAAACATATCTGATCATGGGGCCTACAATTTTTAGGGATATCCATTAGTGTTTTAGCAAATCTGCTATTAAACTTTGGTATCGACTCACCTTGTTCAATCTGAATTTCCATTAATCTATCCAACAATAATTTGACATCTACCCACCCATCAAAATGTTCAATGAAGGATGAACTTAACTCATCCCATGAAGAAATTGAAGCTGCAGGAAGGAATGAGAACCATTCTCTTTCATCTCCTTTCAAAGTCTGCACAAACAACCTCATCCATAGATCTTCATGGCATACATCAAAATCATACATCAAGTCTGCAAAATCTTGAACATGCTTGTTTGCTGACTGAGACTGGCTCCTATCAAATTTTGGCAAATGTCCTCTAATTTCATCAGGGATCTTATTAGGGAAACTAAGTATGCCATCATAAAAAAATGGCACATATCCTTTGACAAAAGAACACCTATGAATATCCATTACTGACTGCAACTTTTTCATACACACTTGAAATTCTTGAAAACTAGCAACATGAAATCTATACTTGTAATTAACTTTCTCTTGTCACTGAACTTTTCTAACATACTTCACACTTATGATTTAACTCACAATTCAATCCAAAAGTATGTAATTCCACACTCATATGTCCTTTTAATGACTAAATCACTGGATAAGGACCATGCAAACATATGAAATACTTTAATGGAGAATACTTGGAATGTCTTTGCTGAATGTTGTTGTTCACTTTATGTCTAACTGAGATCTGAAACAAAGCTCCACATCTCAGGTTCGTTCTAGCATAGAGTCGCCACCTCTCTTTAGAGGACACAAATTTATTCACTGATCTTCCTTGAAACACCAGCAGATTCTGGGCATTCCTCATAGTAAAGTCACATATATTTTCAAATTTTTACAACAAAAAATCCATGTAATACACTTTCAAATTTGAAAATAATTTTTAGATTATGACATTTATGAGACTCTCCCCAAACTAAATACAAAAATAATCTAGGATACTATTAATGGTAACCTTATTTCAATCCATAGTAGAGTCACCAACTTGTTAATTAGTCTTTTCTTATGTGAATCAAGAGTCTAGGAATCATAGAGTTCTATCTAAGCACTCAGGACTGTGTATTAGGATTCAGCAAGAAAAATCACTAACATGACTAAAAAAAAATAACCATTCACAAAGTCATCTGATGTTAAGCATTTAACCACTGAGACTTTGAGATCATGTGAACACTCAGTCGTGCAATCATTGAAAAAAAGATTTAACTACCCAAGCAAGAAAATAAACACATGCATAAAGGGGATTTTAAGTGGCCCGAAAAAGGTAACAAAGAAATAGAAAAGGCCAAGGGTTTTGGATTTAGACAATTTTGAAACCCTTTGCATGGATAAACCCTAGTTCCAGACCTTAAAATGATTGGATCTCTATGGTTTTTCAATTGATCACATGTGCTTTTAAATGGGGCTTGGCAACATCATGAACTTCCTCTAGTTAAGGGTGCAGATCATGAAACATCATAGATCTTCTTCACAGATTGAAACAAGTTGCAATTAGGGTATGGCAAGATTTTTAGGTTATTGTAGGAATAAGACCATTTCCTTTGGATTTTGCATTTTTCAGGAAATTGGGCTAACATAACCTTTGACTAAAATACCTGCTCACATTGGCTTGGAAGAACTTAGGGCTCTTCTCCAACTGGCTCAAACAACCTTGTATTAATCATTGAAAATCCATTGTCATGTTCAATAACAGTTCTATCAGGATCATTTTGATTGAGTCATAGTATGTACCATTTCATGATAAAGAGAACTAATTTGAAGGAATTATAGTCATAGTCAAGTATATCAACCAAAATACCATAGTATTGATTTTGTGACTCTCGATGATGTAAGTCTTTTCTAGATGAAATATTAGTCACCTGAAAGACTGCACTTATCCCAGAATGACAAGTTCTCTTCATGTCATCCAACTTTTTGATGCAAAATTTATAACCATGGCATAGCATAGCCTGGTGGTGTTTCACCTACAACAATGTCAAACATGTATAAATTATTGCATCACGAGTTGAAAAACATATGGTTGATTAATTAACAAATTTAAAAGTACCTAGTGATCTCTTAAACAATATGTTAAATCTATTTCCTTTTGTGTAACATTGGGATCTCTATTATGATGAGTTTGTATAACCAATGAAGACACAAATTCCCATTTTAATCTATGACCATAATGTTGACATCGTTTAATCCATACCGTCATCCAATCTTGATTGTTTGCAATAAACAAATGTATTGCATCCCACTCTTTAGCAACTGTACAAAAGTAAATAAATGACTTACAATAGATTTATTTTAAAGATTAAGAATTAATTAACTACAATAACATCTCATAATTTATTACCTTTCAGTTTCCTAAATCTACCGTTGCCCACTAAGTACTCCCCTTCAAATTTTTTAATGGAGTCAAGATCTCAAATGTAATTTATATGGGTCTTTGCTACAAGATTAGGAAGATATTGAGTAATGTACACCATCATCTGGTATACCATATATCCCTTAACCATAGAACCCTCGGGACGTGCTCTTTTTCATACTAAACCTTTCAAAAATTTCAAGTGTCTCTCAACCATCCACATTGACCAAGCATGTACATTTCCACACAATTCAATCTCCTCAACTTGGTGTATGAGGTAGTGTTCTTGTGCATTGAAAAAAGTTGAAGGTAAACACTTTCTCATTTCACACAATAGTCAACAAATTATTTTCTTCCAATATTTTATATCTTTTTTATGAATTTCTTTAGATGACAACCACCTACAAGGGATTCAAGACACAAAAATATATAAATACGAGACTTTACAATATATTACTTGTTTGATATATTGAACAAATATCACTGCTTACTTCATGTATTTTCCAAGATCATATCTCACTTGTTTGATATTATTGTCAAAGTTCTCTGGGAGCGATAGGGGTAGAAAATACTACAACAATTGTCAATTGATCATTTCAAACAATGAAAATTGAATGCAGTTACACAAATATATGGTAAATACAAAAGACTATGACTTACCTTGATAAAGGTATGCCAATTATGCATTTTCATCCTTGACCCAAAATCATTTTTCTTTGATATCAGATTGCTTATATTCACAACAAATCCTATAGGAAATCAAATTTTTTGTATGACTTCTTTTATGGCATTAATTTTTTTCTCTATTAATAACCAAGCAAGAGCACTTGCATTAATCCAGTCTCCATTGCTATTTGATTCAATGATATTTTTCATTGCATGATTGGAATCATGAATGTCACTACAAATTTTTCCAAATTTTTTTTTATCACGCCTTCCATCCAATATTTTCCATAGTGTATCTATTACATTCTTTCCAATATGCATAGTATCAAAAAAATGCACAATTTGTAACTGTTGATAGTAGGGCAACCTACTAAATTTTTGGATTTTAGTCCATTTGGAAGTTGGTCAGTGACGCCTTCACAACCTTCAAGATCATCAACTACATAATTATCCAAGAAAACACAATCGAAATATATAATTTTCAAACATCAACCATTAGGTGGAACACTATTACCTCGAATTCTATTATATTCCAACTGCCATAGGTGAGGTGTCATTCTTTAGAGATTTGATGTAGTCTCTTTTTTCCCATTGAAAATATTTTTTTTTGCACTTTGATACTTATGATTTATGGGGAGGAAGTGCCTATACTCATCAAACAACTACTTTCTTAAATTTTTGGAATGATGAGATTTCATCTTTGAACCACACATTGGACATGCAAATTTTTCCTTTGTTTGAAGACCTACAAGATAACTATACAATTGGATTAAATATGTATATTTTTAAAATTAGAATTATCGTTTACAACTAGAATTCACTATAACTAACCATAGAAATGTGTCAACCCTAGAGCATCATGAATTGTCCACACAAGCATTGCATGGAATTGAAATTGTCTTTGTCCAATTGGTCTAGATATGTCATACATAGTGAAACCATTCCATAACACCAACAACTCATCGATAAGAAGTGCAATATATACATTCATATCTTTCACTTGGTACTTACCTAATTGAATTAACAACAACATCAGATAATTATTGTGGCAATTTCACTCCAAGACTTATAATTACATGTAGGTAACTATAAAATAATAAAATATCTAGAACAATCATTTCCAACATAATGTGCTCCCTCTTTATTGACATCTATGGAGGAAGGTTACCATTTATAACAAAAATAAGCCACACCGAGTAAACAGATCTCATCTCTCCATACGGATTGACACCGTCTGCTGCCAGAGAAAGCTTGAGATTTTGAGGTTATTCTTTGAAGTGTGGCCACTTTTCCTCTATGTCCATAAATGATGAACCATCTACATGCATTTGAATGATGTCATCTTGACTCCTATTGCATGCATGGTAATCTATAAATTATGCCAAGCTATTGTACCTGAATAATCATTTCAAACGTGGAATAATGGGGATGTAACAAAGAACCTTGTAAGAAACTTTTTTTTATCATTTGATCATCTTGATATCTTCTTGTATGACATTCAAGGCATTCTGTTGCATTTTTGTGTTCTTTATGATAAATAATATGATCTTCGAGACAAGAATCTATTGCTTGATACTCCATTCTAATATATTTCATAGTGGCACATAATTCTTAGTATGAGCGAGGGAGAACATTTGATGGTGGTAACAAAAACTCACCTATCAATCTACAACAAATAATATAAGTCATTACTATAAACAATCTTAATGGTACATGTTTCACCTTTTATAGACTATAATGATGTATATGAAAAACCTTAGCATACATGACATTTCTATGCTGGATAAACCATTCATAACTTTCAAATTCACCAACAACAATACAATAGAGAGAAGAGTAGATTAGGAGCCTTCGTAAAGGGTTGTGTTCACCTTCTCAAGTAGAGATATATTATGGACGATGCCAATGTCATCCTCATCATAATCATCATCATCATCAGTAGCACCAATAGCACTAGTACCAAATGTGTCAATGATCAATGCATTCAAACCATCATCTTCAAATGTGTTTTCTATCACATGATGATCATCTTCCATGGGATCATGATTTTCAGCTTCAATACTCACACCTCTATGTTCCTCTATATTCACATTGGGGAGATCAACCTATATAAAAATGATGATAATAAAACTCCCTTTCAATGTGATAAACAAACCTCCTTCCATGGTTCATATGTATATTAATTGTGAAAATAATATAACAAACAACTTACCACTAGATGATAATCAAACCCCCTTCAATGTGACCATTCTCCCTACAATTTCTCTTTTCTATTTTGATTTTAATTCTTCTTGTCTTTAAGCCATTACAACTCTTGCATAGACAATAACATTTGTCATTGCCTTCTCTTTGAAAGTTAGACAATAATATAGCGTGTCTCCCTATTTTGATTGAATTTCCTTGTATTATCTAACATGATCCTTAATGCGTATATCTGCAAAACAAATTGGAAATGCCTCCTTTCATTAGCTTCATGTCACCTTCTCATAGCTTCTCATAGCTTCCTATGTGTTTCATCCTTCATGTATACACTTACTTCGACCAAACTTTTAATTTTCTAACAGATTTCACCAAAGGATTTGTAGGAAACTAAGTAAGGGGTATTCTTGAGTTCAAACATATTCAGTTGCTAAGACTGAATTATAAATCATGAATTCACTATAAAATTAATTCACTATAAATCAAGGGGTATTATAAATTATGAATTAACTATAAAATTAATGTATTTCTCTAGATTTCATATGGACATTTTGTCAAATGGTTGGCACATATATTTATTCAAATGGATTTATATAATTTGGAATGGATATATGATAGGTTGATATCAAATTCTATGTCAAGATTTACATCATTAAATTGATCATACTTAGAAGACTTAGACACAAGAAGAATATGAGTATAGCCAATTTTCAAAAAAATATGAATGAATGCAAACATACATAAGTGGATGAATATAAATAGTGTAGGTACCAAATATTTCCTAAAGTAATGAAGTGTTGACCCGGGGTTCAATCTAGTATGCTCATGTATGATCCAAAACTTGCAAGGAAAGAAAAGATGGGGTTAGATCCAAAGGATCTAAGCAATGCCTGACACCCTATTATTGATCCTCATCTACAATTATGTATGTGTATAGTTAAGACATACACTTCTAAAAGGAACTATGCTACAAAACATGTGCTCTCAAAAAAATACACTCAGGAACATGTGTGGTGTATAGGTGTTGGAATCCAAATGAAGCCCTACATTTATGTCTCTATGAACACCTAGTGAATCACTGTTGTGGCGGCATTTATTTCTCTATGAACACTTGGTGAATCACTGTTATGACTGCATCATCCAAATAGTGCAACAACAACACCAAATGTTGTTGTTCCATCTAGTGTTGCTATGGCATCATTTCCAAATGATGCATCCACAATAGTAACACACCATGCCCATCAACACAAGGTAGTCATGATCAAGCATAAGCAATGAATGGGACATTATCAAGGTCACATCAGAGGTCAAATTTCATTCCTTGAAATTTTATATATGTACAGTTATAAAATTTCATGCCTTGAGATTTTATAACATAGTTCCTTAGCATTTGATTTTCATATGGTAGCCATGACTTGAGGTAGGCATTCAAGTTTTGTCTTCTCATTAAATCAATTTCATTTTGATGACATTTTTTTATTTAATGGTATAATATGAATGTTAATACTAACATTGTTTACATCTTTTCATTTAGAATGATGGATGGCTCACGAGCTTTGAGAACTAGGGCATCATTTCTATTACCTTCAAGGCATTGTGTGAGGTGTTTGATCTCTTTTTATTTGTTTTGCTGTTGATATTCACTATGTGGTACTACCCATTTATGATCATTTCATGAGGAAATGACTTGATGGCTCGCAGGCTGCAAGCTAGGGCATCATGCATTATTTATGAGCTCATTGTTTGAGCACCTCATGTCCCTATTTGATTGGCTAGTGCTCTATTTGTTATATTGAGTTTACATCATATATTTAGTCTTAATTAAATCTTATAAAATAATATAAAACTAACCCAAAATACTTTATCTTAATAAAACAATACATATAGTCTTAATAAAATCTTATAAAACAACATATATTATGTGAAGTGTTTGATCTCTCTTTATTTTTGTTGTTGTTGATATTCACTATGTGGTACTCCCTGTTAATGATCATTTCATGAGGAAATGTCTTGATGGCTCACGGGCTACAAGCTAGGGCATCATACATTGTTCATGAGCTCACTATTTAATACTGGCATTGTTTACATCTTTTCATTTGGAATGCTTGATAACTCGCAAGATTTGAGAGCTAGGGCATCATTGCTATTACCTTCAAGTCATTGTGTGAAGTGTTTGATCTCTTTTTATTTATTTTTTTGTTGATATTCACTATGTGGTACTCCCTGTTTATGATCATTTCATGAGGAAATGTCTTGATGGCTCGCGAACTGCAAGCTAGGGCATCATGCATTGTTTATGAGCTCACTTTTTGAGCATCTACCAATCAAATAGGGATATGAGGTGCTCAAACAGTGAGCTCATAAACAATGCATGATGCCCTAGCTTGCAGCCCATGAGCCATCAAGACATTTCCTCATGAAATGATCATAAACGGGGAGTACCACATAGTGAATATCAACAACAAAACAAATAAAGAGAGATCAAACACTTCACACAATATATGTTGTTTTATAAGATTTTACTAAGACTAAATATATTATTTTATTAAGATTTTATTAAGACAAAGTATTTTGGGTTAGTTTTATGTTGTTTTATAAGATTTTATTAAGACTAAATATATGATGTAAACTCATAATTATACTTGATATATATAATACAATGGTATGTAGTATAATCCATACATTTGTGAGATGTGCTTAATTCCAGTTATATGATGTTTTGGGATTAAATTGGTGAGTTTTTATACTATCTCCATTTTAAACTAACCTATGACTTCAAAGGAGGAATTATGAAATATAATTGTAGGTAGTTATCTCTTCTATAATGATGGAGGAGTCAAAAGTAATGATCAATGAGGTTGCTGCTATTAGATCATACATTAATACACTTACTATTTTGAATTTGAGCTCAGGCATCATGCAATGTTATTGTTGTCATTACATGCTTGCTACTGTTGTGCACCATATATTATTTTATACACTGTTTATTTCATTGAGACCATGAGCTTGACATTTGTAATGTATTTGCTATTATTAGATCAATGCTTTCATGTTGTTGAGGCTGTAGATGCATTGAATCACCACTACCATTCTATTTTGATGATAGAAATATAACAAATAGAGCACCAACCAATCAAATAGGGACATCAGTAAGACATTTAATGCATTATTACTTCATCATGATGATACAATTTTTATTGGCTCAAAGCACATAGAATGTGGGTAGATGCATTGAATCACCACTGCCATTCTATTTTGATGAAGATGAACTATGTTATAAAATTTCAAAGCATGAAATTTTATAACTGTACTTATATTTTATGAGTATAACTGTACAAAAAAAGAGCACCCACATGCCTTGGTTGTGATTGGTCTATGAAAGGTTTTGGTTTTCCTTTCCCAATTGAGATGTCATCCTAAGATTCAAAAAGACCAAGGTAATAATAAGTCTTGAACATAAATGCATGATTGTTGATCCTCAAGTAGGAGTTGTGATGCAAAGGAAGAACACTTATATGGGTTTACCCACATAAGAACAATGGTTTCATTCATATTTATTTCAAGTGCTCTTGGGTACTTTCCTTAGCCTCTAGGCTTGGGCATCCTATAGGGGTTGAACCAAAATTATGAAGGCAATAAGGACACATAGAACAATAGGTTTGGGGACTTTTAGACTTATGTTCAATCCTTAGTAATGGTTTGAGGACCTAATTACTAGATGAGTGACTACAGTACCCTAGTTTTCATTATTAGATGATCTTGTTTAATTTGTGTTCATTTCATGAAAAGATACATGTAAAGGAAAATAAATTTCTGCATCTAAAGATTACATGTATATATATATATATATATATGCAAAATAACTTGTAAATACTATATAAGGAATTTAACTTTCAAAAGAATATGCAAGAGTACATGCATACATAAGAGGATGAACATAAATAATAAGGGTACTAGACATTGCCTAAAGTGATGAATTTTTTACCCGGGTATGAATCCAGTGTGCCCCTGTGTGATCCAGAACCTTCAAAGAAAAGAGAGATGGGGGTTAGATCAAAAATATCTAAGCAATGAATGACATCCTATTACTGATCCTCATCCAAAATTATGCATGTGCATAGTCAATCCATACACTTCTGAAAGAAAAACCATGCTACAAGACATGTGCACTTAGAAGAATGTTGCAGAAAGTAAATGGCTGCATTTATGTCTCCATGAACACCTGGTGAGTCACTATTGTGACTGCATCATTCAAAAAATGCAAAAACAACACCAGATGTTGTTGTTTCATCTAGTGTTGTTGTCACATCATTTCCAAATGATGCACCCACAATAGTCACACATCATGCCCATCAACATAAGACAGTCATGAGCAAGCATGAGTAAGCAATGGAAGGGGCATACATCATCATCAAATTAGAGGAGAAAAGCATCAAATCTACATATTAAGGGAGGATTACATCATGGATTTAAAGTGAAGATCATAACATCAAAACATGGTTGGCAACCCCAAGGAGGCTCCATTGCATGCAGTGAGTAAGCTAGATCAAAACAAAGAGGTACACAAATTTGCATCATCTTTAAATTAATCTATGGCATGGAGTATATTTGAATCTGCATTTTAAAGGATAAGTAAGAAAGTTGCATGATGCTAGTGAAATTAAAAAAGGTACAGATCTAATGAAGAAATGAAGTTACCCACATTCTATATGCTTTGAGCCAATAAAATTTTTGTCATCATGATGAAGTAATAATGCATTAAATGTCTTACTGATGTCCCTATTTGATTGGATGGTGCTCTGTTTATTATATTTATTCTATCAAAATAGAATGGCAGTTGTGATTCAATGCATCTAAAACCTCAACAACATGGAAAAATTGATCCAATAAAAGAAAATACATTACAAATGCCAACCTCACGGTCTCAATGAAATAAACAGTGTATAAAATAATATATGGTGCACGATAGCGACAAGCATGCAATGACAACAATAACATTACATGATGCCCGAGCTCAAATTCAAAATAGTAAGTGTATTAATGTATGATCTAATAGCAGCAACCTCATTGATCATTACCTTTGATTCCTCCATCATTATAGAAGAGATAACTACCTACAACTATATTTCATAATTCCTCCTTTGAAGTCATAGGTTATTTTAAAATGGAGAAAGTATACAAACTCACCAATTTAATCCCAAAACATCATAAAACTAACCCAAAATACTTTATCTTAATGAAATCTTAATAAAACAATATATTTAGTCTTAGTAAAATCTTATAAAACAACATATATTATGTGAAGTGTTTGATCTCTTTTTTTCTTTTTTTTTGTTGATATTCACTATGTGGTACTCCCTGTTTATAATCATTTCATGAGGAAATGTCTTAATGATCACGGGTTACAAGCTAGGGCATTATGCATTGTTTATGAGCTCAATGTTTGAGCATCTCATGTCCCTATTTGATTGGTGGGTGCTCTGTTTGTTATATTAATGCTATTAGATCAAATAGGGACTGTTAGCCCATTTTCCTATCAATCCAAAAAATCCAATGAAAATGGTCTATTCCTGCAGAACCCTAAGAAAGTTTCCATGTCCTACTACAACACATTTTTGATGAGCAAAGAAAATTTATGATGTTTTGTGGCTTGCGAACTTAATCAAGGATAGTTCAAGGTGTATGCAAGATCCAATTAAGATCGCATGTGCTTAAATGCAAAAACTAGTGAGATATTCCAGTTTGAAGGTTTGATAAATAGGGACTATCCATGTCCAAGGGTTTCATAAAATTTGTCTAAGTCCAGAAAAACCCTAGCCAATTCTATTTCTTCATTACCTTTTTCCTGGTCACTTAAGTTTTCATGTTTATACGTGGTCTTTTGTCTTTCCTAGTGTTCACTGAATCTTAGAATATATTTGTTTAGTCACTTTTCATTGAGCGATCAAGTGTGGACTGTTGATGTAATTATTGATCGATGATGGTCTTTTATCTCATAATATACTATGCAGTTAGTGATGTATCTAGTGATTTAGCGACAATGGTTATCTCTTATTTTCTTGATTTTGGTAGTTAGCATGAAAGTATTTAGCAATTAAGTCAATAGTGTGTTTGCTTAATCTCTAGGTCCCAATGGTTAAGTGAAAGTGTCTAGCAATTCAGCAACAAGGTTGTCAAAAGGATAAAGTTTCTCCAGTCGTGTGATCTTTGAATGTAAATTGATAGGTAAGCTTAAGTTATTCAATGACTTAGCGAATGCAGTGTTCACTCAATCTCATGACAAAATAGTAAATCCTTAAACCATTTTGCAATTCAATGATAGCCATGGATAGATCTAAAGATCAACAGTTGGTTTTTAATCTCATTATAGAACTAGGGTTAGTGAAAGTATTCAGATAATATGAGAAGACAATGGTCATTGAATTGCATGATAAACTAAGAGTTAAATGAAACATTTGGAGATTAAGAGATGTAGTTGTTGCTGATTCTTCGAATAAGGAATGTGGTCAAGTTAAAGTTCTTAGGTTTGAAGGAGGCTTTCAGTTGCCTGATCGCTAGATGCATGATGAGTTAAGTAAAGGGTTACAAGATTAAGTGAAGTCTTCAGTCACTTATTCTCTAGAGGTAACCATGGTTATTTTGTTTTTCTTGAGATTCAAAGGATGCCTTCGATCGCTAAATCATGAGATAAGGTTGAGTTAAGGTCAAGACTTAGAGATTGGGAGATTCCTTAAGTCATGTATTCTCAAGACCAGAGATGAGTTAAGCTAAAGGGCTTAGAGATTCAGCATGGGCCATGGATGCAGATGAGATCAAATAGTTGGTGCCAGATCTCTAATTAAAACCTCAGGTTAAGATAAGATTCAACGATCATGCGAATTGCCTTGGTCACTCATTCTCTAGATGAAACCATGGTTAAGGAAATGACTCAGCAATCTAGAGATTTTCTTCAGTCACGTGATTTCTAGACCAATGATGTGTTAAGATAAAGGCTTTGAGATTGTGCAGTGACCATTGATGCAAATGAGATCAGATGGTTGGCTCTAGATCTCATGATTAAACCCTAGTTAAAGGAAATTCTCAGAGATCACGTGAATGCCTTTGTCACCCAATCTCCAGACTAGACCCAGGTTAAGTAAAATGTACTGAGATCAAGCGAAGACTTCAGTCTCCAGATCTTTGAATGACTTAGAGTTAAGGGAAGCTTGGTGAGGTCAAAGTGGGTCCAATTTCCAAATGTGCTGACGTGCTCATTTATGATTGGTTGCCAGGAAAATATGATGTTGCCAGCTATTTTTCAAAGCTTAATTAATAGTTGTTGATTAAGGAGGGCCACTCAATGTACTAGGAAAGATTATGATCAATGACCATATGTTAAATTTGAACAGTTAGCCATTGCGGCCATAATTTGAAATGATTAAGGGTTTCTACAAGGTTTTGTTACAGTGAGCCAGAATGTGACAATGCCAAATCAAATTTGTTTGTTCCAAGGTAGGTTACAGGACAAGAGAGATGACACATGGTGAAATCTGGTGTATTCTAGGTGAAAAGGTAAAATAAGATAAAGTGCAATATTTAAAAGGATTGGTATAGTCTTCTCTATAGTAGGGAAATGATTTTTATTTCAAAGTGTTAAGAGAAACATTCATGGGAACACTTTCAAGGTAGATTGTTATCATTGCTTGATGAGGAATAGAATTAACTCAGTTGAAGAAAGTGACTGTAGGCATGGTGGAGGTTACAAAGGATCAATTTGAGGATCAACATTGGAGAGAAGTTGGAGATATTTTAGCTAAGAACTGACAGCTGTCACTGGTTGAACTATTTTTTTATTTTTCCTATATCTCTTCTCTTCTCCATGGTTACAAAGATGGTGAAATTCAAAGATGAATAGAGAGAGTTGATCCAGGGTCTTTCTAGCATTCTGCCATTGATAATGTATTGATATTGAAATTTTTTAATGAGAACATATTAGTGTTAATATGATTTAGAATAATAGAGAGGGGGGGTGAATCAGTTGTTCTCAGGTCCAAATGTATAAAAAAAAACTTTAAAATACTTCACCAAATCAGATCTAATAACCAACACTACTTGGTTATTACTGAATGTATACCAGAAACATAAAACAATGCATGAGTCCACTATCCAATAGTATTTAACTTGCAAAACTTAGAAATGTTCACACCAAAACATTCACACAAGTATTAACACCAGGATTTATAGTGGAAATCCAATTTAGGAAAAATCACTTTGTAACATGTTACTGATATTTTCACTCTTTTGAAGTGAGCTCTGTGAAAAGCTAGCCCTGTCAAAGGTTTACAAACACACTGCTAGGTGTGACCCTGTTAAAGGATTTCAACCACCCTATTAGGAGTGCACCTTGTTAAAGGATTTAAATACATTCCATTAGAATGAAACCTTGTTCAAAGGATTTATACAATGACTGTTAGGTCAACCTTGACTAAAGGATTTTAACTGATACAATGGTTAGAAAGTAACAGTAGTATTTGATCTGAAAAACATACAACTCACTTTGAAAATAATTAGATCCAGTTCCGTACACTTATGTTGGCTTACTGACTAAGTTCCATTTCCATCTCCATTACTGATATGCTCAGAAATCCCTTCAAGAAATCACAACTCTGATCAAATTATTCACCTTCATCCTTTATGCTTATCAGTCAATAACAACAACTCCAACATCCTCTTCTCTCCTAAACCTCTCTCTTAGGTTTCCTTATATCTCTTCAATAGATAGATCTTCTCTTTTTTCACTTAATGTCCTTCGTAGATCTTAGGGCTAGGTCAGATTCATTGAATCCTTCCAACATTATGTTCTTCATCCATTCTTCTAGAAATATCTTTAATCTCCTTATTATAATCACAATAAAATGGTTTATTGTGTATTAAATGCTTCATATAATTAATTAATAAAGTCAACACGATTTACATAATCCAAGAATTCAACTATGTCGGCTAGGAATCTAAATTCTTCCTCAAATGTAAATTACTGATGCTCGGTCAATACTGTGTTCAACTCCTCAGTCATCACTACATAACTTGGTCATCTCTTCAAAATTGTTTTCCTCAGCAATACACCGATGTTCGGTCAACACTAAATTTACTCGGCATACATTGGCTCGATCGACACTAACATCACTCGGCTTAAACTAGATTTCTTCACTTTTTCTTAGTTAAGCCTACTTGTTCAGTCTTTCTTTATACTTAGATAAACAATAAATTATCTTATCATTGTGCCACATAATCAAGTACTCATTGTAGTATTAAGATAACTCAACCTTTCCCTAGGTGCTATTGTTACCAACCTTGCCCCAATCCTTCTCATCAACTGATAGTTATAGTACTTTCTTAAATAGCAATAGTCTTACCAATTAAGGTTTCACATCAATGACAATACAACAATTGCTTCAATTGTAGTTTCCAACAATCTCCCTCTTTGGCATTGATGGAAACACCATATGAATAACACATGGTTCACCAACCAATCCAAAACTTATCAGTTTATCAAAAATATTTGTAATATCCTTAGCTTCATTCTAATTCTAAATCACTCTGCTAGCTTGCTTGACCGACCACATACTAACTCCCTCAAAATCTTTTCTGTGTCTTTCTTCCTTTGAATCTCTCCCTCTTTCTTGATCTTTCATGTGTTTTCTTATGACTTATCTCCCTCTTTGAAAATAATGCCAAATCAGCAACTAAAACTTGCATCTTTCAGATTTAGATATCATCTTTTTAGTTTAGTAACAATGTTTCTCCCTTTGTCATCTTGCTTATGAATATTTATAGCTTTTATCTTCTTTTCACAACTCTAGGCTGCTCCTAAAGTGTGACCTTTTCTACATCAATTTGTCAGATATTCTGTGCAACACATTTGATGCAGTGCTCCTAGCTTGACTAGGTAGCCTTAGTTAGGGGAAGAACCCCTAATTTACCTCTCAGATATTCATGAGCCTCCTTCGGTAATGATTTTCTAAATATTTTTGCTAATTGTTCCTTTGTATTCACATATTCCATTCTCACCTCTTTATCTTGTACCAATTCCCTCAAGTAATGATACTTGATAGCAATATGTTTGGTCTTTGTGTGCATCACTGGGTTCTTAGATATGTTTATAGCACTTGTGTTGTCACAGTATATGACAACTGGTTCAGTGATCTCTTCTTTCATGCCTTTCAACAATTTCTTAATCCATACCAGGTTTGAATATTTCACTGCAACTGCTATATACTCAGCTTCAGCTGTAGATTGGGAAATACAATTTTGTTTCTTGTTTGTCTAGGAAACTAATCTTTGTCTAAGAAAGAAAGCTCCACCACTAGTACTTTTTCTGTCATCTAGATTTCCTGCCCAATCTGCATTAGTATAAACTTTCAGTTCAAATATCTCATGCTTCTTGTAGTACAGTCCATAGTCTTCTATCCCTTTCAAATATCTCATTATTCTTTTCACAACCATCATATGACTTTCCTTAGGATTGGCAGAGAATCTTGCCACAATCCCAACTGCTAGAGCAATATTTGTTCTTCTATGAACAACATATTGTAGCTTTCCAATCATGGATCTATACAAAGTTTGGTTCACTTCAGCAGTATCATCATTTTTAGACAGTTTCTATCTAGTAGCCATGGGAGTACTCACCGGTCTTGAATCCTCCATTCCAAAAAATTTCAGTATCTCTTTAATATATTTATACTATGTGATGAAGATACCTTTCTCCATCTGATAGACTTGTAGTCCAACAAAGAACTTTATCTCACCAAACATAGACATTTCAAACTTTGTTTGCATCTCATTTGAAAATTTCTTACACAGGGCATCTTGTCCACCAAATATGATATCATCTACAAAAATCTTAGCTAAAAAGATTCCTTTACCTTCTTCATCTTTCATATATAGATTGTTGGTGTCATTTGGCCTTGAGAATCCAATCTATATCAGGTAATTATGCAGCCTCTCATACCATGCTCTGGGGGCTTTCTTCAATCCATAAAGTGCCTTGTTCAGTTTGCAACCATGTGTCTCTTGTTTGGATCAACAAATCCTTCAGGTTGTTCAATGTAAACTTCTTCTTCTAATATACCATTTAAAAATGTAGACTTGACATCCATTTGGTATACCTTGAAATCTTTGTAAGCAGCATATGCAAGTAGAGTTCTCACTCCTTCTAATCTTGCTACAAGGGAAAATGTCTCCCCATAGTCTATTCCTTCTTCTTGAGTATAACCTTTGCATACTAGTCTTGCTTTGTTCCTTGTGATTTGTCCATGTTCATTAAGCTTATTTTTTAATACACATTTTGTTCCAATGACATTTTTGTTTTCTGGTCTCGGCACCAAAGTCTAGGTATCATTCTTTTCTATTTGGTCTATTTCCTCATTCATAGCTTTAATCCAGTCTTCATTTTTGAATGCCTCCCTTGTTGTCTTAGGCTCAAATTCACATAATAAACATGTAGGATCTTTCAGCTTACTTCTAGTTAGAACTCCAGATTCTTTATTTCCAATGATTTGTTCAGGCTTGTGATGTCTCCTTACATACTGTGCCAAAATAGGTTCAGATTTATTTTCTCTTTGCTCTTCAGGTTCATCAATAAGATTATCAGATTCAGCCTTTGATTGCTCAGCAACCTCTTCCTATCGGTCGATAGCATCCTCCTGATGCTTGACAACCTCTTCCAGATGCTCGGCAACATCCTCCTGATGCTCAAAAATATTTTCCTGATGCTCGGCATTGCTAGCCCAAGACTCTGCATCAAGTGCAAGTGTGTTACTTGCCTCTCCTTCTTCTATATAGACAAAAGATCTATAATCTCTAGGTTCTCTTGTTCTTTCCTATTCATTTTTCTCTGCAAATTCATCAACTTTCACATTTGCACTTTCCACAATTTTGTTAGTGTTAGAGTTCAAACACTTGTAAGCTTTAATCTTTGTGGAATAACCTAAGAATATGCCCTCATCACTTTTAGCATCAAACTTTCCATTCCTATTGTCTTTTAGTATATAGCATTTTCTCTCAAAAATTCTAAAGTATTTTATATTAGGTGCATAACCATACCATAGTTCATAAGGTGTAACATTTGTACCTTTTTTGATTTGTACTCAATTTAAGGTATAAATAGCTATACTTACAACTTCTTTCTAGTACTTTTGTGCAACATTTTTCTCAATCATTAGTGTCCTTGCACAATCCATGATAGATCTATTCCTTCTCTCTGCTATACCATTCTGTGGAGGTGTTCTAGGTGTAGACATTTGTCTCTTGATTCCTCTATCATTGCAGAATAGATTGAACTCATTTGATATAAACTCTCCACCTCGGTTAGATCTCAAACATTTTAGGTTCCTACGTATCTCCTTTTCAACCTTAGCCAAATACCACTTAAACAACTGAAGTGCATCAGATTTTTCTTTTAAAAACATTACAGATATCATCCTAGTGTAATCATCAACAAAGAGAATAAAGTATTTAGCACCACAATAGCTTTGTACACCCATAGGTCCATAAAGGTCAGTATGAACTAGATCTAAACATTCTCAGAAGTAAAAGTCTTGCTCTTGAAACTAGCCTTTGTCATTTTACCTAGCTGACATTATTTGCACATCACATTATCAGGTTTCTTCAATCTAGAAAAACCTCTAACTTTCTTCTTTTTACTAATATTCACCAGATTGTCAAAGTTATCATGACATAACCTCTTATGCCATAACCAAATATCATCAAACTATGCAATCAAACATGTCTCCTCAGATAAATCTAGATAGAACAAATTACCTCTTGTATGTTCTCCACTTCTAATCAGTTCACCAGTGGCATCAAATATTTTTGCCTTTCTATGATGAAATTCCACTCGGTAACCATTGCTATTAAGTTGTGCAACACTTAGAAAATTATAGTTAAGACCTTCAACTCAATAAGCATTTTCACAAGTGATCTTATCAGTTAGCTTAATCAATCCTTTACCCTTTATAGGACATGGTGCATCATTACCAAACTTAACACTTCTACCTTTATAATGATCTAGGGTATCAAATTTACTTTTATCACTAGTCATGTGATGTGAGCAACCACTATCAATAATCCATTTATCACCTTTTCTCACATAAGAAACAAGTGTAGTTTTCTCATCTTCATCAGAATCATCTTTCATAGCAACATAAACTACTTCAATCTCAAAATAATCATTATCAGTGTTAGTTTCTTCTTCAGCAATGTAACAAGATTTCTTAGCTTTATCCTTGTAGTCCTTGTACCTTCAGTAACCTTTGTTTTCTCTCTTATCTTTATACTTGCTTTCTCTTTCCTCATCCTTTTCATCCCTATCAGGACATCTTGTAGCTATATGACCAACTTTATTACATGAAAAACATATGATAGGAAGTTTACCTTTATATTTGCCTTTTCCTCTTTTCAATTTTTTGGCCATAAGAGCTTCGAGATCCTCTAGTTCCTGATCAGAATTGTCACTATCACTTTCACTCTCACTGATGCATCTTTCTTTTTCTTTCTTAGACTTATGCAAAACCATTTGTGACTTGAATGCAGATTCAACATTAGCAACAGTGAAGTTATCACAATTTGAAAGCTCAAAAGTAGTAAGCTTACCAACAAGACTTTCCAATGTAAGAGCATTACCAGGGTCACATCTAGATTCTTGAATTGCTGAAATTTTGATGGCATATATAAGATGCAAAGTTCTTAGTACCTTTCCAATGACAGTCTCATCATAGATAGTTCCATTAGCTCCTCTAATAGCATTTACAACCTCCTTGATCCTACCACAATATTGAGCAATATTTTCACCTTCTTACATTTTCATTTCATCAGACTTACCTCTTAGGCTTTCAAATTTTTCCCTTAGTACATTTATGTTACCACCATAGATGTTTGCAAGAGTGTCCCACATTTTCTTTGCATTTGTGCAATCTTTAATGTCTTCAAATTCAGGATAGATTAAGGCAGATGTAATCTTCAACATTGCTTGATTGTGTTCTTTTTTAGCTCTCTTCTCCTCGACAATCAAAGGTGCAGCATGTGTAACATAGTCATGTTCAACATAATACTTCACTGAGTCACCAATGCTAGCTAGATGTCATTTCATCAGACTTTGCCATGTAGGGAAGTTCTCCTTATTTAGCTTCGGTACCTCCTTCTTATACATCTTGATCATTTACTTCAAGTACCTTTAAACTTGTTCTCTGTAAGCACCAACTACTTTGATAGAAATTGTTAATATGATTTAGAACAACAAAAAGGGGGGGTGAATCAATTTTTCTCAGGTCCAGATGTATAAAAAATTTAAAACACTTCAATAAATCAGATCTAATAACCAACACTACTCAGTTATTACTGAATGTATACCAGAAACATAAAATAGTGCAGTCCACTATTCAATAGTATTTAACTTGCAAAACTTAGAAATGTTCACACCAAAACATTCACACAAGTATTAACACCAGGATTTATAGTGGAAACCCAATTTGGGAAAAACCACTTTGTAACATGTTATTGATATTTTCACTCTTCTAAAGTGAGCTCTGTGAAAAGCCAACCCTGTCAAAGGTTTACAAACACACTGCTAGGTGTGACCCTATTAAAGGATTTCAGCCACCCTATTAGGAGTTTGCCTTGTTAAAGGACTTAAATACATTCCATTAGAATGCAACCTTGTTTAAAAGATTTATACAATGACTATTAGGTCAACCTTGATTAAAGGATTTTGACTGATACAATGGTTAGAAAGTAATAGTAGTATTTGATTTGAAAAACATACAACTCACTTTACAAATAATCAGATCCAATTCCATACACTTATGTTGGCTTACTTACTGAGTTCCATTTCCATCTCCAATTCTGATCTGCTCAAAAATCCCTTCAAGCAATCACAACTCTAATAAACTTCTTCACCTTCAGCCTTTATGCTTATTTAGTCAATAACAACAACTCTAGCATCCTCTTCTCTCCTCAACCTCTCTCTTAGGTTTCCTTATATCTCTTCAATAGATAGATCTTCTCTTTTGCCACTTAATCTCCTCCGTAGATCTTAGGGTTAGGTCATATTCATCAAATCCTTCCAACATTATGTTCTTCATCCATCCTTCTAGAAATATCTTTAATCTCCTTATTAGAATCATAATAAAATGGTTTATTATGCATTAAATGCTTCATATAATTAATTAATAAAGTCAACATGATTTACATAATCCAAGAATTCAACTATGTCAGCTAGGAATCTGAATTCTTCCTCAAATGTAAATTACTGATGCTCAGTCAATATTGTGTTCAACTCCTCGGTCATCACTATGTAATTCGGTCATCTTTTCAAAACTATTTTCCTCGACAATACACTGATGTTTGGTCAACACTAAATTTAATCAGCATACATTGGCTCGGTCGACACTAACATCACTTGGCTTAAACTAGATTTCTTCACTTTTTATCGGTTAAGCCTACTTCTTCACTCTTGCTTCATACTTAGATAAATAATACATTATCTTATCATTGTGCCACATAATCAAGTACTCATTTTAGTATCAAGATAACTCAACCTTTCCCTAGGTGCTATTATTACCAACCTTTCCCTAATCCTTCTCATCAACTGATAGATATAGTACTTTCTTAAATAACAAGTCTTACCAGTTAAGGTTTGACATCAATGAAAATACAACAATTGCTTCAATTGCAGTTTCCAACAATTGGAATCCCATCTCACATTAGTGTATGTCTTCTTGTATGATCTTGGGTTTTTATATGTTAATTTTGCAAAGTAGGTTAATATATGGTTTACAAGGTAGATTTTGAAATTGTTTTTGAGCTCCTTCCAAGGGAAGGATTAAATTTTAAAGGTGATTTAAAATAACTCATAGTTCTTGTGAGAATTTGATGTCCGAGTGTGAGAGTGAGAGGAATGATATGCAAAACAGTTGTTCTGGGTCCTGGATGTGTTTGATTTAAAAAAATTTGTTGATGTATGTTATTTATGATTCTATGCCCCAAGATAAGACATTGGTCTATTCTTGATAGGCAGTTCTTCATCATCAATTTTTTTTTATAAATGATTATATCTTTCAATTAGTATGCAAAGGATATTAATTTATAGATTTTGTGTTGAATGATACAAAATAAGTTTTCTGATTCTTTTCAAGAAGTGAATAAATAGGTATACCCTCCTGAGCATTAAGGCTCAAAGTGTAGGAGGATCATACTCTTGGTCCTTGTTAATTGGCCCCTTTTTCTTGTATGATTTGGAGTGGTTTTAGAGATTTAATGACACTAGTTTGTCAAAGGCATTGTAAATCTACAAGTGGAAAGAAAAGGAGCCAACAAAATGGTGACTCTACTGGGGATTGACCATAAGAAACTTTTGTTTGAGTAGTCTAGATTGTATAGAGTCAAATTTCAAAAATTATCATATTGTCTCACCGAATGTGAGTGGTGACTCTGATGTCTCAGTTTGATCAACGTGTTCTTAGGATAAGATCTGATGTATCTGTGATCTTGACAAATAGTCAATATTCTATTAAGGTTATGTTGTGATTGCTAGTTTTGAAGAAGGTTCAGGGTTAGGAGGGTTTCTCAATTGATTTAGATTTATCCTCTACAAAGAGGTGGTTGTTAGGAATAACAGTCCAAAATACAACTGAGAGGGGGGGGTGAATTATTTGTATAATAGAATATTAAACTTTAAACTTTAAGTTCAACAATATCAGAAACAATGAACACAATGAATGCCAACTCAATAACACAATATTTTGGTCTCAGGGAAACTCTGTTAAAGGTAAAAACCCCGGTTGGAATTAGCACCCACAAATGATGTACTGAGAGTATAGTAATCCTTGTTAGAAGATATAACCCTATTAGGAGCTTATTAAAACATTACAGTATGTAGTCCTTGTTAGAGGACAGACCCTGTTAGGAGTGAAAGAACAAATAGGGCTCACTGCCAAAGGCACATTGCTCAAAGAAGGTTAAATCCACCTTCAGAACTCACTAGTTCGCAACAGGTGTATATGAAGAAATACACAATCTTTTGAACTATTTGCTAGCAACTGTCTTTGTTAATAAGTTCCAATGAAGTCCACCAGTAAACCTCTACTCTACATGCAGAAGATACAAGCTCGTAGCTTTCACAACCTCTCTATATCACATATATTCCATCCCTTGTCTTTTCCAAAGAAAAGACCTTTCATTTATACCTTATTACATTTTACCAAGATCAGGTCAGCCCATAAGGCTTTCCTAATTACAAAAAATTACATAAACCCTTGCTAAGATACACACGGTATCTAAAACAATTTTACAATGATTACATTACAACAATTAAGGACCGACATCCTTGATTTATGCTTGCCAAACAAAACACATAGTTCATTCCCTAAGTTAGCTTCAGAATAAGCCATTGCCAGAGCACATGCCATAGATGACATCACCAATCACTCCATACCTTATGCTAACCAATGAACATTCATTAGACTCCTTCCATCATCCTTCAAGTTCACATACCTTGAATCCAATCCCTCTGAAAGATGTATCAAAAACTCAGAGACTAACTCTGTCAATTCTCACTGTCACAGTCTAGTGACCAGTCTTTACCAAAATAGTTGTAACTCTCTTAATATGCAATACTTAATGATGCAATCACAGATATAAGATCACAACATCCTTCTAAGTTCTCATCTAACTTCACAACATTTGAAACATCTGTACACTAACTATACACTGTGATTACCAATTTGGTTCCTTCATAGAAGCATATGTTGACATCAGTGACAAAACACAAATGACAATAGTATGAGTGCCCATTCAGTAACGTAGTGATTAAACATATTACATGTCTCAATCAACACCCATACATTAGCAATATCCAACAGTGGTGACTCTACCAAAGTTTATAAGGTGATTTGGAGGAGACTTCAGATCAATATTTTGTAGCAGCCACAACATCTCTAGGTAATCCTATTTTTATCAAGCAAGAATAGTCCCTAAATACGTGAACAAGTCACTACAAGAAAGGGAAAAAAATAATACTCTTGATGTTTGGTCATATTTCTGGATAGAAATTTTAGTTTTTGTAATGAGTATCAAAAATATGTTGTGGTTTAATAAAGTTAGTGATTGCATGAAGTTGGATAATAATTTTTTCATGAGAACAAAGTGTGTTATTTTGTCAGTATTTTAAAATGGAGTTTCCAGCTTTGATGAGTCAAGATGATAACATTCTAGATCTGAAAGTTATTAGTAAGATCTTGAAAATGTTAATAGAGAAAGAGATATTTATTTGATCAGTCAAAAAGTCCAACATACTTACATAAAGATTTTAAGATGTGAAATAGGGGAAAGGGAAGAAGAATCAACCCATTCATACTATAAAAAATTTCTTGTACCTTGTAATGAACTTCTTGTGGGTATTGAGCTTCAAGAATCCCAATATGTTGAGATGTTTCTAGAGCTAGGTATGCCTGAATCAATCAGTTGGTCTACATCCTTTAGGGAAGAAGCACTTGAAAATGTTAAAGAATGGATATATTTATTTGTAGATGTTGAATCTAGTTTTGTTGAGGATGTTGAATCTTGTGATGTTGATAGTGTTGGTTATGATACTAATAACAAAATATATGGTTATCAAGGAGTAGAAGATGAATTTACAGCTGATAGTGCTCCCTATTAAAGTTTTAGGATCATTGCAAATGTAATAGCACTATCTCATTGTATGTGTTTTCCAAATGCAACAATCTCTTGCATTTATATTGAGAATGAGCCAAGAATAGATGTCCCTTCATGAGACGTGTCTATTCATTAACATGTAATTAATATAATGACAATTATCATTATATATATATATATATATATATATATATATATCTACATACATATATATATATATATACATATATATATATATATACATATACATACATACATATATATATATATATATATATACATATACATATATACATACATACATACATATATATATATATATATATATATACATATATATATATATATATATATATATACATATATATATATATATATATATACATATATATATATATATA
Source organism: Chamaecyparis obtusa (assembly GCA_027943335.1). Lineage (NCBI taxonomy): Eukaryota > Viridiplantae > Streptophyta > Pinopsida > Cupressales > Cupressaceae > Chamaecyparis > Chamaecyparis obtusa. Next base: position 463,695 of record BSBK01005480.1, read on the forward strand.
TACATATATATATATATATACATATATATATATATATATATATATATATATTAGAGAAATTAATATAATACTCAAGAGATATTATATATATACACACACACACACACACATATATATATACATATATATACATATATATATATATGTGTGTGTGTGTGTGTGTGTGTGTGTACATATATACATATATATATATATATACATATATATATATATATATATACATATATATATATATACATATATATATACATATATATATGTATATATATGTATGTATATATATGTATATATATGTATATATATATATATATATATATACATATACATATATATACATATATATACATACATATATATATATATATATATATATTTCATATATACTAAATATATATATATATACATATCTTCACTAGTATTGACTCATAGTGTTTATTCAACTGAAGCTACAAAAAATCAACACTCCCTCTTAGCTAGGGAGGATAATGTAGAAGTTGAGAAATCCAACTTCACAGAACGCCAAGAACACCTGCATGCAGATAACCTGTTGCTGAAAGGAAACCAAGAAGACAAAAGGCAAAGACTTGGAAAATCTCAGTGGTGTGAGAGAAATTGTATTCCAAGATAATGAAAAATAATTACAAGAGTTCAACCTATAAGGTGAACAAAACACTAAAACTAGAAAAGCTAGGTTGCACATTATAATTAATAAAGATATTAATTATAATGTACCTAAGAGATAGCTTAAGTAAAAAAGAGTAATAAAATTAACTAATTACTCTATCACCCCCCCTTAGGTGAAGCTCAGGAGGTAAGCTAACCTAGCACAGCTATGAAAGCAGGAAATGGGTCCCGACAACAAGGCCTGATCAGGTATCCAATACAAGGAAATCTCTATAAATCGGAGACAAAGGAGAAAACCCAGTGGGAAAAAATCCTCTCCAAAAAGAGATATAAAAGAAAGTAAAAGAAAAAAAATGACTTTAAGAGACTCTCTCAAAGCCATAAGTACAATGCATGCTGGAAACCCCCTCACGAGAGAGGGTCAAGGCTCCAAAGCCCCCCCAGAATGAAAGAACCCCTGCAACAATGAATGAACCACTGTGACTCCAATAAAAAGGAGTGAAAGATAGTGAACACTAAAGAGGTACCCTCAAAAGATGAGGTGTCACTGGAAGGCCAAGCTGATGCTCAAAGGAGTAGACACGAGGATCCTGAAAGGGAATCCCCAATGTAGGTGGTATGATAGGTGTGCTGACACTGTCAGGAGAGAGGAGATGAATGTCCTCTGTAGAATCCTCAACAACTGTACCAGGTGGCTCGATGAATGGAGTTGGAGGGTCTGGCATTGCTGAAGAAGAGTCCTGCTGAAGAGAAGAAACCCCAACAAGAGGAGGGGAGGTAGTCACAAAAGTGGTCTCAGGAACAACACAGAGGTTCAAGTGACCTGACTATCCCACATGATGCTCTTGCGCAAGAGGAGAGCTGTGAGCCAATAATGGAGATGGTGGACCAAAGTGTGAGAAGGTGTAGAGATGATTGGAAGGATCAATTGTCCTTGTAGCAACAATGCCACCTATCGCACTATCCCAGATGAATACTAAATCAGGCATGAACTCAACTGTCTTCCCTGACCCACTGAGTGTAATATGATAAATCGAGAGAAGGTTTGCAGAAATAGATGGAACATATAATACATCATTGAATGTGCCATCCTAAATGCATACTGAACCTTTCCCATAGACTTTCATAATAGTGTTATTCTCCATGAGAATGTGAGGAATAGGAGAAGCCTCAATAGACGAGAAGATCTCCAGAGAAGATGCCATATGGTGAGAAGCACCAGAATCCAGTATCCAAGGGACCTGTGAAGGGGATGCAATGGAAGCCTGTAGTGCATGACCCTATCCAAAATCCTATCTAGATGTCAAAGATGAGGTAGAATACTGAAAAGCAGACCCCTATGAGGTAGAAGAGGATGGAGAGGAAACAATGCTCTTCTAAAGAAGAGCTTGCAAATCTACAATCTATTTCTCATAGCCATCAAATCTCTTCTGAAAACAATGTGACTCATCATGAGGCCCCTTCTAACAATAGGAACATGTAGGGCTCTCAATCTTCTATTTATCCTTCTTAGAAGAATTTGGTGGGCCAGTAGAGTGCTGAGAAGAGGAATCAAATGTCTGCTTCAGCTTCTACTTCTGTGTATCTTGAGGTGACTTGGCAAGCAATGCCTATGATTGTGAACCTGTAAGTGAGTCCATCTGATTGAGCTTGGACTACTCATGATTCAACCTATCACAGAAGGTCTCAAAAGAGGTCATAACATGTCATGCACCTAGTGCATCCATAGTGGAGTAGAAGGTAGAAGTGAAAATCTGATAAGGGCCATGAAGCTTTGAGAGTATCAGAAAGATACACTCATCATTTGACTTCATCTTTCCAGCAACCTATAAAATAGAATGAAGAGACTTGAACTTCATCAAGAAGTCCTCAATGCTAGTGAATGATTTAGGTACCAAGGAGGTGAACTCTGCATCTATCTGTAGACCCCTGAATTGATTCATTGTGCCAAACAAGGTGGAAAATTTTCCCCACATAGCCCTGGGTGTGGTCAAACCATCCAGGTGGAACAACAACCCATTTGAAATGTTCATTGCAATGAGGCCCATTGCCTCATCCATCATGTTTCTCTACATAAGAGCCTCATAAGGCCTCTATAAAACTGGCTAAGTTGCATCGAGGCATGACCATAGCCCTTTTTCCATAAGCAATCTGGTCATCTGTCCTTTCCAAGTGTGATAGTTGTGAGGTGTAAGGCGGGCGACAGAAGAGTCTGCCATTGAGAGAAAGAAGACAAAAGTAGAAGGGTCTTTCTGAAGTAAATTATAGAAAGTAAAGAGCACCGCCCACAAAGTATAATACTATCCCCCGTACATAACAAAGTACTATGAAAGCACAAGAAACAAGAAAAAAACCTGAGTTCAAGAAGCAGAATAGGAGCACAGAAGAAGGTGCATCTTTGACTACAAAAACTAGCAATCAAATGGAGAAATCAAGAAGTGAAACCTACATGAGAGTGACAGGCTCAGAAAGACCTTTTCGATGATATATCATATGTTGAATTTCGAGTCTGTATGATCCATGTAGGACCAAAAAATCCCAGGTACCCCCAAAATGCAAGCTCCCTGAAAAAACCAGTCACTGAAAAAAAGTTGACGGCCATATGCTCATCATGAGCCTGTTGATGACATCATCATGACCTATGATGATGTCATCACTAGAAAAAAAAAAGAAGTCACCAAAAAATTTTGAAAAATGGCTGAAATTTTTTGAAACTTGCTGGAAAAAATTTCTAGCAGGTGACATCACCGCTTGTGCAGGTGGGCGGTGCAGGGGCGGCACTGGGGTGGCACGGGGGCTGGGCGGGGGTGGCACCAGGGTGGCACACCGGTTGCACTGCCACCAGGGGCTGAAAAAGCCCTAAAATCATAATTTTTGAATTTTTTTAAAAAATTTTGTCTCAATTTTTGAGTCATACGGCCCTAGGAGAGAAAAAATTTCTCCCAAAGGTCACTGTGGCTGAAAATAACAAATTTTATATGGTTTTTGACTCTCCCGAGCCTCCTAAGCACAATGGTGGAGTCTGTTTTGGCTCAAAGTGCTCTAGAAAATAGCGCCTCCTCAAAAGTGAAGAAAAAAAACTAAAGAAGTTGTGTCTTTTGTCTTTGAATCACGGCTTCAAAACCCTCAGACCAGGCAATAGCAGGGAAGCTCTGATACCATGTAGAAGTTGAGAAATCCAACTTCACAGAATGCCAAGAACACTTGCATGCAAATAACCTGTTGCTGAAAGGAAACCAAGAAGACAAAAAGCAAAGGCTTGAAAAATCTCAGCGGTGTGAGAAATTATATTCCAAGATGATAAAAAATAATTACAAGAGTTCAACCTATAAGGTGAACAAAACTCTAAAACTAGAAAAGCTAGGTTGCACATTATAATTAATAAAGATATTAATTATAATGTACCTAAGAGATAGCTTAAGTAAAAAAGAGTAATAAAACTAACTAATTACTCTAACAGATAAATCAATCCAATGTCAACACTTAAGACACTTGACAACATCAATCATATGATGTAAGAAATAAAGGCATCATCTTCAAGATGTAAGCAATAGAAACATAGTCTCAATATGTGGATTGCCTCCATCGACGATTCTATCCACAAGCTCTTGAGTATTGGTCTATCATAATGTCAACACATGACATTCACCAAATACTCTGAGTATCGGCCTATCAAAATATCAACATATGATATTCACCAAGTACCCAATAAGGTACTGGCCTGCAAAATATCAACACATGATATTCACCAAATACCTATAATATATCAACAACTTATAGACCGTCAATGACATCTAACACTTAGTTGTTGATTTACAAGATATATCTATACAATCAACTTATAGACCATCAATTTAATGACATCTAACACTTAGTTGTTGCTTTTACAAGATGTATCTATACAAACAACATATAGACTGTCAATTTGACATCTAACACTTAGTTTTTGCTTTACAAGATATATTTATGCAAACAACTCATAAACCGTCAACTTAATGACATCTAACACTTAGTTGCATTAATTTATCATGATTTGTTTCAACATTATAAATAATGTATAACATGATTTAAGTTATTGTAAGATCATCACCTTCCAATAAATTTTGCAAATACAAGTGATAATCATTTGGAAATCATCACTTCCTCATGATTTATACAGGGGGAAGGCCCATTAAAAATATTCATGATTCATTAGTATAATAATCAATTATATCAAGTTTACCTCAGAAGTGTTTCACCTTCAATAGTGAACTCCCTCTCAATCAACATGATGACGATTGTCACAAGTTGACTAGACCATTTGCTCCCTCTGAAGCTCAAGTTTATCAACTTCTGGACCTCTTTTGAAATGTCAGATTCCCTTTGCATCTAGTCTCAATCATCAATTCATTTTCAAGCATCAAGTTCTTTCTCCCTTGAATGCAATTATCTTGTACTTATGTCATGAAGGTATGTCATAGAGAGGTTACAAATAGCTCACTAAACTATCTTGACCAAAAATACCAATGATAGAAGCATACAAGATTTTACTAACCAATAGTATAGCATGAATTACAAACTCAAAAATTATGTGCATTAATAAAACATGAAATACTTATCTTTTATAAATTTCAAGTATTTCATTCTGTAACGTGAGCCCATATAGAAACTATCATGCAAATTCACAGAATGATATCATCTTTCTCAAACATTACTATAATTCTTTACATGAACTATATTTAATAACCAAAGGTTTTATACACTATCACAACCTTCAATCTTATTAGATCTCCCTTCAAGTGTTTAGGCTTTTAAAGAAGGAACCTTGCTCTTTTTCAAATTTTTTTATTTTTTATTTTTCATAGACCCGTACATAGTCGGTCATAACTTTTGAACATGGCATTATCGCTTCAATCTCTCTGGTGAGATTCTTGTAAATTTGTTTAGCACCAACATATCCAAAATGTAGAAAAATCCAATGGTGCATTTGGGAGATATGGTCTTCATACTAAGACTGTATTTTCTGAGACAACCACATATTCACCATCAACAAACTACTCTCTTACATTTGCAACTTGGCTCTGATACCATGTTAAAATTTTAGGATCGTTGCAAATGTAATAGCACTATCTCATTGTATGTGTTTTCCAAATGTAACAATCTCTTGCATTTATATTGAGAATGAGCCAAGAAGAGACATGTCCCTTCATGAGACATGTCTATTCATTAACATGTAATTAATATAATGACAATTATCATTATATATGTATGTATGTATGTATGTATGTATGTATGTATGTATGTATGTATATATATATATATATATATATACATATATATATATCTTCACTAGTATTGACTCATAGTGTTTATTCGACTGAAGCTACAAAAAATTAACACTCCCCTTGAGTTTATAGATTTTTCTTTTTCTCGGCATGATGATGGTGGTTCCTTGTTTTAGTTTGAAGATGTTTTGTGTGAACATAAATAATATGACTATGATGCAGATGTAAGTTCCTGCAGTGATTACTTTACACAAGAAGATTTGAGACAAGAGATTTCAGACCCTATTTAATATGGGGTAGATCTTTAAAGCATCAGTAGCGAGACCAATGAGATAGAATGTGAAGTTGAGTGCTTACTAAGTAGTGAGAAAATTTCAAAACTCTTGGAGACTGAATTTAAGAGGTATACTCCTAAGTTTGTTTCTAAAATCCCATGCCCGGTAGATATAAGTTTTGACAAAGATGATACAAGTAATGGCATGATGTATGAAAAAATTACTGATTTTCCTTTTCCTATATTTGAGGTGAAGGATATGCAAGTGGATAGTACATATCATTATAATAAATTTGATAATGTTATATTTGACAAATATAATGATGTATGTACTAGTGAGGATTCAAATTGTCAAGAGCCTAGTATTAGTGGTTCTTGTTTACATTTTGATGCTGGAAGATGTGGAAAATTAAATGTGTTTTCTTAGATTTACAAATGATTAATGATTCATTCACTAATAGTGCTTGCTCCTCTTTAGAAGTTTCTGATATGAGCGGTGATCAGCAAGTTGTTTCCGATTTTGTGCAATCAGATTTTTGTTTTGAGAGGTTCTTCTTTAGTTTGCAAAGTGATGATGTAGAAATGAATTATTCTTTGTTGCAAACTAATGATCAGTATGCTGATGTATCCAACCATGAGGTTGAGTTGGAATGTTTCCTTTTTTAGCATGGCAGTGATAATGAAGAGTGTGATGTTTTGATGTCACAAAATGATCAGTATTCATGGCATTTTGGTGGCTTTGTCTTGAAAAATGGTGGTGAGTATGTTGATTACCTTTTATGTGATATGCCGAAAATAGATCATATTATCTTTGACAAGCTAGATGAAAGATTTAATTTGAATTTACCTCTGTTATATGGAGATGAAAATTATTTGTTTGATAGGGGTAGAAACTGATTAAAGTTTTGGGGCTTTGAGCCTTTGTGTAAATATTGTAAGTCCTTGTATAGTTGATTTCCTTTTAGTTGTGTGTGTCTTTGCTTTCAATAAGAGGGTTCCTTGTTTTAAGAGTGAAAGGAAAGTCAAGTTGATCTTCTTTGGGTGGTATGATTCCCCCAAAGATTCTAAGTTCTTGCATGGGCACAAGTTACCCATCATCCCCAAACAAAGCCACTGTTAGACCATTTTCCTGTCAATCCAAAAAATCCAATGAAAATGGTTTACTCCTGCAGAATGCTAAGAAAGTTTCCATGTCCTACTACAATACATTTTTTATTAGCAAAGAAAATTTACAATGTTTTGTGGCTTTCCAACTTAATCAAGGATAGTTCAAGGTGTATGCAAGCTCTAGTTAAGATCACATGTTCTTAAATGCAAAAACCAGTGAGATATTGCAATTTGAAGGTTTGAGAAATAGGGTTTACCCATGTCCAAGGGTTTGATAAAATTTATCTAGGTCTAGAAAAATCCTAGCCAATTCTATTTCTTTGTTACCTTTTTCCTGGTCACTTAAGTTTTCATGTTTGCACGTGGTCTTTTGTCTTTCCTAGTGTTCGCTGAATCTCGGAATATATTTGTTAAGTCACTTTTCATTCAGCGATCAAGCGTGGAGCGTTGATGTAATTCTTGATCAATGGTGATCTTTTATCTCATAATAGATTGTGCAGTTAGTGATGTATCTAATGATTCAATGATAATGGTTATTTCTTATTCACTTGATTTTGGTGGTTAGCATGAAAGTATTTGGCAATCAAGTGAATAGTGTGTTTGCTTAATCTCCAGGTCCCAATGGTTAAGTGAAAAATGTCTAGTGATTCAGCGACAAGGCTGTCAAAAGGATAAAGTTTCTTTAGTCATGTGATCTCTGAATGTAAATTGATAGCTAAGCTTAAGTGATGAAGGGTGCTCCCCTTAATACCACAAACACATAACAGAAATAGAGAAACAACAACAATAATATGCAAGAACAGAAAATTGGCTTCTTATTATCTCCACAAATGTGGAATTACAAACTTTGAGAATTACAATATGCAAAGCCACATGGGCATTCCCTAATATTCTGTAGGACAAAGCGTCGAATCAATACCCAGATCTACTACCTAGAACTGCCCTAGACAACACTACGGGCCTTCTTTATATAGGCAATTTCCACTGCCCGAGAAGGTTCTAGAAATTTAGCCCTTAGGGCTGACCAAACTTAGAATTATTTTATTTTACAATTTATTACATCAAAGTCAGCTCAAAATGAGTTTTGAAACCCAAACAGAAATTTTTAAGAGCAATTATTTTTCACCATTTCAGGTGGCCCAACTTTCGAAGACCATAAGTCATCGCCCGTTGACCCAATTGGCTATTATAACCCCATTCTGGAAATGCCACGAAGCACTCTACAGGTTTGACCTGCATAAAGCACTTGTCACCAAAATTTTCAACCTCATCCGAGGCCTCTAAAGCCTTCAAAACTAAGTTTGAAGTTTCTATACCTTGCTGCCAATACCGAAAATCTTCAATATCTTCAAAACTACACCTGATCTAGCCATGAAACTTTGTTGGCAGGCTGATATGACCGAGATGAACCTCCATATGTAAAATTAGACATTTCGAGATCGTAAGACCAACTTACTAAAAATAGCAAGTTTCCATAAATAGCAACTCTGCACAAGATAGCCCTTATTGAATACAAAAATAGAAATATTTTTGGGTGATGCAAGATTGCTCTTAAACCCAGGATGCTCCTGCATCAGACACCCAGGGTAATTTGAGAAGTGATCCTGTCACGACTTAGGTGTGTAGAGGAAAACCAAGATGGTTAACCTCCTCCTTTGTTAGCCATGATGAATCTTCAACAGGTCATCCTTTCCATTTGACCAAATACTCTTCATATGTCTTATTCCTTGTGCTTCTGCCAACACGACTGTCTAGTATGTCTTCAATCTCCTTGATATCTGAACTGGTTGTTGGAATACTCCACTATGCTACTGCAACCTCATCTTCAACACCTCCTTCATGATACTCTATCAAATTTGAAATGTTAAACACTGATGAAATATTCAGCTCAGTAGGCAATCCTACCTCATATGCATTTCTTGAATCATGCTTCTTCAGTATCTTACATGGTCCAAACTTCTTCATTTTCAGATTGTTATATGTACCAACTAGAAACCACTCCTTCTACAAATGAACCATGACTTCATCCCCAACCTGAAATTCCTTATGCCTCCTTTTCTCATCTGCCTTAGTCTTATACTGCACATTCATCTTGGTAATATGCTTCCTCACCTCCTCATGGATGTTCTTCAAATGTTCTGCAAAATCCTCACATTCAGCACTACTTATTTTTCCTTTATCTATCTTTCTCAACTCAAATGCATTTCTTGGACTACTTCCATATACAATCTGGAATGGTGATTTACCAGTGCTCCTGTTGATAGAATTATTGTATGCAAATTATGCCTATGGTAAAATCAAATCCCATCCTGTTGGCTTATCTCCAACCAAACATCTCAGCAGATTTCCCAAACTTCTATTCACCACCTCTGTCTATCCATCAGTCTATGGATGATGTGATGAACTGAACTTCAAATCTATCTTCAACTTTTTCCACAATGTCCGCTAGAAATATCCAACAAATTTAGTATCTCGATCTGAAACTATGGTATTTGGAAAACCATGTAGTCTCACCACTTCTCTGAAAAACAATTCTGCTACATGAACAACATCATTAGTCTTCTTGCAGGGAATGAAATGTGCCATCTTTGAAAATTTGTCAACTACTACAAAAATTGAATCATGTCCCCGCTATGTCCTCGGTAAACCAAGAACAAAGTCCATACTGATATCCTCCCAAGGCTGCTCTAGTATAGGTAATGGCTGATACAACCCTGTATTTTTCTTCACTCCTTTCACCATCTGACATACTCTGTAACTCTGTACAAACTTCTTCACATCTTGCTGCAATTGTGGCCAATAATAATTCTCACCAACTAAAGCAAGGGTTTTATCATGACCAAAATGCCCAGCCAATCCTCCACTATGCTGCTCCTTGATGAGATTCTCCCTCATAGAACTTCATGGAATGCACAACTGACTCCCTCTGAATAGCATATCATCTTGGATGATAAAATCCAGCCATTTCATCCTGTCTAGAGTAACAGGTTCTGTACAAGCTTTTCAAGCTTCACCAAAATCAGGATCCTCTGGATACAAATTCTTGAGTTCCTTGAACCCAACCACTTCAATCTGCATCTCTGTCAGCAATAGTTGCCTTTTGCTAAAAGCATCTACAACCCTATTAGACTTTCCACTCCTGTGTTTCAAAACAAATGTATAACTCTGCAAAAACTCAACCCATTTCAAATGCCTCTGATTCAACTTTCCTTGACTATTCAAATATTACAAAGCTTGATGATCAGTATACAAAACAAACTCCTTAGGAAGTAGATAATGTCTCCACTTCTTTAATGCCTAAACTATAGCATAAAATTCCTGATCATAGATAGAATATTTTCTCTTGGCATCATTTAACTTCTCACTGAAATAAGCAACAGGTTTACCTTCTTGACTCATAACAGCTCCTATTGTAGTACCACTAGCATCACAATCTACTTGAAACACCTTATTAAAATCTGTAAGTGCTAAAATAGGTTGTTTTATAACTTTTTGTTTCAACAATTGAAAACTCTTTTCTGCCCCATTAGTCCACTTAAACTCTTTTCTATCCCCTCTCATTGTTTCAGTCAAGGGTCCACAAATACTACTAAAATTTATAATAAACTTTCTGTAAAAGCTAGACAAACCATGAAAAGATCTTACCTCAGTAGCACTCCTTGGAGTAGGCCATTCAAGGATAGCCTGTACCTTCTCTAGGTCCATTTTTAGACCTTCTACTGAAACTACAAATCTCAAATACACTAACTCTTTCTTCACAAAACTGCACTTCTTCAAATTAATCAACAATTTCTCATCTCTCAACTTCTCAAACACCATACGAATATGCATCATATGTTCCTCCAACATCTTGCTAAAAATAAAAATATCATCTAGGTAAACAATGACAAACTTACCCAAAAATTCTTTCAGAACCTCGTTCATGAGCCGCATGAAAGTGCTCGGTGCATTGGTTAACCCAAAAGGCATGACTAACCACTCGTACAGTCCTTCCTTTGTCTTGAAGGAAGTCTTCCATTCATCTCCTTCTCTGATCTGAATCTAGTGATATCCACTCTTCAGATCTATCTTTGAGAAATACATAGCTCCACTCAAACAGTCCATAATATCATCCATTCGTGGCAATGGAAACCTATACTTGATTGTGATCTTGTTTATTGCTCTAGAATCTATACACATCCTCCATTCTCTATTCTTCTTTGGTGCTAATACTACTAGTACAACACATGGACTCAGGCTCTCCCGAATCAATCCCTTCTGTAACAACTCATGTACTTGTCTGTTCAACTCTTCACTTTCTGCTGGTGTCATTCTGTGTGCTGCCTTGTTTGGAAAACTGGCTCCTAGAATCAAATCCATCTAATGACTGATCTTCCTTACCGGTGGTAATCTATCAAGTACATTATTAGATACAATATCCTGAAACTCATTCAACAAATCTGCAACCTCTACAGGTACATCCTCTACTTCTTCTTTACTAACTTTTGGAATTAAAGCAAAACACACATGCTCATGCCTCATACCATCTAGGAATTTTCTTCCATCAACAAAAGTTATTCTTGCATTACCACATACCTTTTCTTCAGTCTCCTTCAATGGTTTTATCTTATGTCATACTCCATCCTTTGTTAGGGAATAGGTATTTGCACGACCATCGTGTACAACACATCTGTCAAACTACCACGGTCTACCCAACAACACATGACATGAATCCATAGATATTATATCACATAGAACCTCATCTTAGTACCCGCCGATCTTGAACTTTACCAGGCACTGTTCACTGACCATGACCTTGTGGTCATCCTGCACCCAGGCAATCTGATATGGATGTGGGTGTTTCTGTCTCTTGAGCTCCAACTTTGTCACCATCTCTTCTGACACCAAATTGTCAGTGCTTCCACTATCAATAATCACATCACATCATTTACCCTCACACTTGCATCTAGTGCAAAATAGGCTCCTCCTTTGTTTAGGTTCATTCTCACCACTCAACAAGACTCTTCTGTTAATCAGTGTTTCTCCTCTTTTAGCATCTTCAAAATTTGATGATCTAGCATCTTCATCTACATGTGCAACTCTGGCCTGGCCTTCATTTCTCCTATTTGTTCTACCTTGGCGCTGAGGACATTCAAATGCCCTATGACCTTCTTCTCCACAGTGAAAATATGTTCCACGGAAGCCTCCTCTTCCTAAACCTTGTCCTCTTCCTCTTCCTCTCTGATCTCTATTATTCTGATCTTGGAAACAATTGGAATTGTTTCCTCTTTGATTCTGGCTGCTACTGGCCTCATCCTTCTTTTTTAGATCTTTATTTTGGCCACCATATGATCGTCCACCAGATCTTCCACCATGACCTCTTCCATTTTGTCTGCTCTCAAACTTCTTGTTTAGCTTTTCCTCTACTTTTAAGGCAAACTGGTATGCCTCCTCAATACTGTTCATTCAAACCAGATTCAACTCCTCCTGAATGCTTGGCCTTAACCTATTAAGGTATTGGGAAACTTTCTCCTTATCAGCTTCTGCATGGCCTGTTCTGATGAGGAGTCGATAGAACTCCTCTGTATACTCCTGAATAGATCTTCCTGCTTGCTTCAAACTTTGCATTTTCTTTAGTAGGTCAAGCTCATAATCAATAGGAATGAACTGTCGCTTCAATTTATCCACCATCCGATCCCATCTTGTGATTTTATCTTTCCCTCTTCTATTTCGCTCCAATTGAATTTCTTGCCACCAAATCTTCGCATGACCTTTCAGTCTGGCCTTCGCAAATTTGACCCTATCAGGATCCTCAACATCTTCATACTCAAAATATTCCTCACATTCATTGATCCAGTCGATCAATTCCTCTGGGTTAAGATTTCTAGAAAATGTAGGAACCTCAATCTTAGGTCTTTTCCCAATCTTGGAAATCACTCGAAAAAGTCTTTCTTCCTCCTGGTTCACAATTTCAGCTTCTCCTTCTTGATATTCTTCTTCAGCTTCATCCTCGCTTTCATCTCTGACATTAAGATTCATTCTTCTATGAATCTCTTCTTGCAATGCTTGCACTTGTCTTTGCAGCTCTCTAACCTCAAGTGTCACAGCACCACCTCTTCCACCACGTTCTCTTCATGGAGGCATTTTTGTGATGCACGCTGAAACCTTAACCACGATCCTGGTGCAAACTACCTCACAGTCGGTGATCTGTTTACACACTCAAGAACTCCTACTCTGATACCACTTGATGAAGGGTGCTCCCTTAATACCACAAACACATAACATAAATAGAGAAACAACAACAATAATATGCAAGAACAGAAAATTGGCTTCTTATTATCTCCACAAATGTGGAATTACAAACTTTCAGAATTACAATATGCAAAGTCACATGGGCATTCCCTTACAATATTCTATAGGACAAAGCATCGAATCAATACCCAGATCTACTACCCAGAACTGCCCTAGACAACACTACGGGCCTTATTTATATAGGCAATTTCCACCGCCCGAGAAGGTTCTAGAAATTTAGCCCTTAGGGCTGACCAAACTTAGAATTATTTTATTTTACAATTTATTACATCAAAGTTGGCTCAAAATGAGTTTTGAAACCCAAACATAAATTTTGAAGAGCAATTATTTTTCGCCATTTCAGGTGGCCCAACTTTCGAAGACCATAAGTCATCGCCCGTTGACTCGATTGGCTATTATAACCCCATTCTGGAAATGCCACGAAACACTCTACAAGTTTGACCAGCGCAAAGCATCTATCACCCAAATTTTCAACCTCATCCGGGGCCTCTAAAGCCTTCAAAACTGAGTTTGAAGTTTCTGTACCCTGCTGCCAATATCAAAAATCTTCAATATCTTGAAAACTACACCTGATCTAGCCATGAAACTTTGCTGGCAGGCTGATATGACTGAGATGAACCTCCATATGTAAAATCAAACATTCCAAGATCGTAAGACCAACTTACTAAAAATAGCAAGTTTCCATAAATAGCAACTCTGCACAAGATAGCCCTTATTGAATACAAAAATATAAATATTTTTGGGTGATGCAAGATTGCTCTTACACCCAGGATGCTCCTACATCATTAAGTTATTTAGGGTCTTAGCGAATGTAGAGTTCGGTCAATCTCATGACAAAATAGTAAAGCCTTAAATCATTTGGCGATTTAGCAATACCTGTGGATAGCTTTGAAGATCAACAGTTGGTTTTTAATCTCATGATAGAATCGGGGTTAGTGAAAGTATTTAGAGAATATGAGAAGACAATGGTCACTGAATTGCATGATAAACTAAGAGTTAAATGAAACATTTGGAAATTAAGAAATACAATTGTCACTCATTCTCCAAATAAGGATCGTGGTCAAGTTAAATTTCTCAGGTTTGAAGGAGGCTTTCAGTTGCCTGATCGCTATATGCATGATGAGTTAAGTAAAGGGTTACAAGCTTAAGAGAAGTCTTCAATCGCTTATTCTCGAGAGGTAACCATGGTTATTTTGTTTTCATTGAGATTCAGAGGATGCCTTCAGTCGCTAAATCACCAGATAAGGTTGAGTTAAGGTCAAGACTTAGAGATTGGGAGATTCCTTCAGTTGCATATTCTCAAGACTAGAGATGAATTAAGCTAAAGGGCTTAGAGATTCAGGATGGGTCATGGATGCAAATGAGATTGAATGGTTGGTGCCAGATCTCCAATTAAAACCTCAGGTTAAGATAAGATTCAATGATCACGTGAATTTCCTTAGTCACTCATTCTCCAGATGAAACCATGGTTAAGGAAATGACTCAATGATCTAGAGATTTTCTTTAGTCGTGTGATCTCCAAACCAAGGATGGGTTAAGATAAAGGCTTGGATATTGTGTAGTCACCATTGATGCAAATGAGATCGGATGGTTGGCTCTAGATCTCATGATTAAACCCTAGTTAAAGGAAATTCTCAGAGATCACGCAAATGCCTTTGTCACCTAATCTCCAGACTAGACCCAGGTTAAGTAAAATGTGTTGAGATCAAGCAAAGACTTCAGTCACCAGATCTCTAAATGACTTAGAGTTAAGGTAAGCTTGTCAAGGTCAAAGTGGGTCCAGTTGCCAAATGTGCTCATTTCTGATTGGTTACCAGGAAAAGATGATGTGGCCAGATATTTTTCAAAGCTAAATTGACTGTTCTTAATTAACAAGGGCTGCCCAATGTGCTAGGAAAGATTATGATTGATGACCACATTTTAAATTTGATTAGTTAGCTATTGCAGACATAATTTGAAATGATTAAGGGTTTTTGTAGGGTTTGTTACAGTAAGCCATAATGTGACAACGCCAAATCAGATTTTTTTGTTCCAAGGTATGTTACAAGACAAGAGAGATGACACATGGAAAAATCTGGTGCATTCTGGGTGAAAAGGTAAAATAAGATAAAGTTCAAGATTTAAAAGGATTGGTATAGTCTTCTCTATAGTAGGGAAATGCCTTTTATTTTAAAGTGTTAAGAGAAACATTCATGAGAACACATTCAAGGAAGACTGTGATCATTGCTTGATCAGGAACATAATCAAATCAGTTGGAGAAAGTGACTGCAGGCATGAAGGAGGTTACAGAGGATCAGTTTGAGGATCAACATTGGAGAGAAGTTGGAGATATTTTGGCTAAGAATTGACAGTTGTCAATGGTTGAACTATTTTTCATTTTTCCTATATCTCTTCTCTTCTCCATGGTTACAAAGATGGTGAAATTCAAAGATGAATAGAGAGAGTTGATCGAGGGTCTTTCTAGCATTCTGCCATTGATAATGTACTGATATTGAAATTTTTTAATGAGACATAATGGAATCCCATCTCACATTAGTGTATGTCTTCTTGTATGATCTTGGGTTTTTATATGTTAATTTTACAAAGGAGGTTAATATATGGTTTACAAAGTAGATTTTGAAATTGTTTTTGAGTTCCTTCCAAGTGCAGGATTAAATTTTAAAGGTGATTTCAGAGAACTCATAGTTCTTGTGAGAATTTGATGTCCGAGTGTGAGAGTGAGAGGAATGATATGCAAAGTAGTTGTTCTAGGTCCAGGATGTGTTTGATTTAAAATTTTTGTTGATGTATGTTATTTATGATTCTATGCCCTAGGATAAGACATTGGTATGTTCTTGATAGGTAGTTCTTCATCATCAAAACAAATTTATAAATGATTATATCTTTCAATTAGTATGCAAAGGACATTAATGCATAGTTTTTGTGTTGAATGATACAAAATAAGTTTTATGATTCCTTTCAAGAAGTGAATAAATAGGTATACTTGTGTGAGCATTAAGGTTCAAAGTGTAGGAGGATCATACTCTTGGTCCTTGTTAATTGGCCCCTTTTTCTTGTATGATTTAGAGTGGTTTTAGAGAGTTAGACACTAGTTTGTCAAACGCATTGTAAATCTGCAAGTGGAAACAAAAGGAGCCAACAAGGACATCGGTAATAAAATAATACACTTACTGTTTTGAATTTGAGCTCATAAAGATTAAGATATCCCTATTTTATTAATGATGTCCCTATTTAATCAAATAGGGACATGAGGTGCTCAAATAGTGAGCTCATAAACAATGCATGATGCCCTAGCTTGTAGCCCACAAGCCATCAAGACATTTCCTCATGAAATGATCATAAATAGGGAGTACCACATAGTGAATATCAACAACAAAACAAATAAAGAGAGATCAAACACTTCACACAATGACTTGAAGGTAATAGCAATGATGCCCTAGCTCTCAAATCTTGTGGGTCATCAAGCATTCCAAATGAAAAGATGTAAACAATGCCAGTATTAAACAGTGAGCTCATAAAAAATGTATGATGCCCTAGCTTGCAGCCTGTGAGCCATCAAGATATTTCCTCATGAAATGATCATAAACAAGGAGTACCACATAGTGAATATCAACAGCAAAACAAATGAAGAGAGATCAAACACTTCACATAATGCCTTGAAGGTAATAGCAATGATACCCTAGCTCTCAAAGCTCATGGGTCATCGAGCATTCCAAATGCAAAGATGTAAACAATGCCAATATTAACATTCATATTATTCCATTAAATCAACAAATGCCATCAAAATGACATTGACTCAATGAGAAGACAAAGCTTGAATGCCTAACTCAAGTCATGGCTGCCATATGAAGATCAAATGCTAAGGAACCATGCTTTATGAGCTTTATGTTTTTTTTTAAAGTGAAGAAAAAGATTATCTTAATTTTTTATCTTTAAATTTTATTCATTTTATGATTTTAAAAATTGAAATAAAAAATATAAACTTTTAAGAAACTTTTACATCTTTTCATCAAATGACCCAAAAACATCAAGAATGGTCCTATATGGTCGCTAATAGCCAACTTTCAGAAGAATATGAATGAATGCAAACATACATAAGTGGATGAACATAAATAATAAAGGTACCAAATATTTCCTAAAGTAATGAAATGTTGACTGAGGGTTCAATCCAATATGCTTTTGTATGATCCAAAACATGCAAGGAAGGAAAAGATGGGGTTAGATCCAAAGGATCTAAGAAATACCTAACACCCTATTACTGATCCTCGTCTACAATTATGCATGTGCATAGTCAAGCCATACACTTCTAAAACAAACTATGCTATAGAACATGTGCACTCAGGAAATATGTGCATGCAATGAGTAAATCAAGACCAAAATGGAACAAAAAGTATGATGTCAAATGTGTTATCAAGCAACACCTCATGGGTTGTAAGTGAAAATGGTATATATGTTGCTTATAAAAGATTAGTAAAAGGACATCTACAACCTCAGCAACATGGAAACATTGATCCAATAATAGGAAATACATTACAAATGCCAAGCTCACGGTCTCAATGAAATAAACAGTGTATAAAACAATATATGGTGCAGAACAGTAGCAAGCATGCAATGGAAACAATAACATTGTATGATGCCCGAGCTCAAATTAACTATTTTTCATAATTCCTCCTTTGAAGTCATAGGTTAGTTTAAAATCGAGAAAGTATAAAAACTCATCAATTTAATCCCAAAATTTCATAACATTGCATGCTTTTTGCTGTTATGGGGCACAACAAAAACAAGCATGCAATGACAACAATAACATTGCATGATGCCTAAGCTAAAATTCAAAATAGTAAGTGTATTATTTTATTACTGATGTCCCTATTTTATTACTGATGTTCCTATTTGTTCTAATAGCATCAATATAACAAACAGAGTACCAGCCAATCAAATAGGGACATGAGGTGCTCAAATAGTGAGCTCGTAAATAATGCATGATGCCCTAGCTTGCAGCCTGTGAGCCATCAAGACATTTCCTCATGAAATGATCATAAAATGGGAGTACCACATAGTGAATATCAACAACAAAACAAATAAAGAGAGATCAAACACTTCACATAATGTATGTTATTTTATCAGATTTTATTAAGACTAAATATATTGTTTTATTAAGATTTTATTAAGATAAAGTATTTTGGGTTAGTTTTATGTTGTTTATAAGATTTTATTAAGATTAAATATATTATGTAAACTCATAATTATACTTGATATATATAATACAATGGTATTTAGTATAATCTATACATTTGTGAGATGTGATTAATTCCAGTTATATGATGTTTTGGGATTAAACTGGTGAGTTTGTATACTTTTTCCATTTTAAACTAACCTATGAATTCAAAGGAGGAATTATGAAATATAGTTGTAGGTAGTTATCTCTTCTATAATGATGGAGGAGTCAAAGTTAATGATCAATGAGGTTGTTTCTATTAGATCATACATTTATACACTTACTGTTTTGACAGCAATAACATTGCATGATGCCTGAGATCAAATTCAAAATAGTAAGTGTATTATTTTATTACTGATGTCCCTATTTGATCTAATAGTATCAATATAAAAAATAGAGCACTGACCAATCAAATAGGGAAATGAGGTGCTCAAACAGTGAGCTCATAAATAATGCATGATGCCCTAGCTTGCAGCCCGCGAGCCATCAGGACATTTCCCCATTAAATGATCATAAACGGGGAGTACCACATAGTGAATATCAACATAAAAATAAATAAAGAAAGATCAAACACTTCACACAATGCCTTGAAGGTAATAGCAATGATCCCTAGCTCTCAAAGCTCGTGGGTCATCGAGTATTCTAAATGCAAAGATGTAAACAATGCCAATATTAACATTCATATTGTGCCATTAAATCAACAAATGTCATCAAAATGAAATTAAGTTAATGAGAAGACAAAGTTCGAATGCCTACCTCAAGTCATGGCTTTCATATAAAGATCAAATGCTAAGGAACTATGTTATAAGATTTCATGCCAAATTTCAAGGCATGAAATTTAATAATTGTACATATATTTTTTTCGACTCCCCCACATTGTAAACTCAATGCTAATGAGAAAAAAGTATGATGTCAAAAAGTATAAAATTTCATGTCTTGAATTTTTATAACATAGTTCCTTAGCAGCTGCCATATGAAGATCAAAAGGCTCCAAGCTTCCAAATCGAGCTCGAGCTTCACAACAGAAGAGCAGTGCAAAGTGGCAACTTTCCTATTTTACCATAGTTAGGGCCCTGTTTTACCATGCTTTATGAGCTTTATACTTTTTTTTTAAGTGAAGACAAAAATTATCTTAATTTGTTATCTTTAAATTTTATTCATTTTATAATTTAAAAATTGAAATAAAAAATATAAACTTTTAAGAAACTTTTAAATATTTTCATCAAATGACCCAAAAACCTCAAGAATGGTCATATATGGTCGTTAATAGCCAACTTTCAGAAGAATATGAATGAATGCAAACATACATAAGTGGATGAACATAAATAATGAAGGTACTAGACATTGCCTCAAGTAATGAAGTGTTGACCCGGGGTTCAATCCAGTATGCTCTTGTATGATCCAAAACCTACAAGGAAGGAAAAGATGGGGTTAGATCCAAAGGATCTAAGAAATTCCTAATGCCCTATTACTAATCCTCATCTACAATTATGCATGTGCATAGTCAAGCCATACAATTATAAAATGAACTATGCTACAGAACATCTGCACTCATGAAACATGTGCATGCAGTGAGTAAATCAAGACCAAAATGGAGCAAAAGGTATGATGTCAAATGTGTTATCAAGCCACACCTCATGGGATATGAGTCAACATGGTATATATGTTGTTTATACAAGATTAGTAAAAGGACATCTACAGCCTCAACAACATGGCAACATTGATCCAATAATAGAAAATACATTACAAATGCAAAGCTCACAATCTCAATGAAATAAACAGTGTATAAAACAATATATGGTGCACAACAACAACAAGCATGCAATAACAACAATAACATTGCATGATGCCCAAGCTCAAATTCAAAATAGTGAGTGTATTAATGTATGATCTAATAGCAACAACCGCATTTATCATTACCTTTGACTCCTCCATCATTATAGAAGAGATAAACCTACAACTATATTTCATAATTCCTCCTTTGAAGTCATGGGTTAGTTTAAAATGGAGAAAGTATACAAACTCACCAACTTAATCCCAAAACATCATATAATTGGAATTAATCACATCTCACAAATGTATAGATTATACTACATAGCATTGTATTATATATATCAAGTATAATTATGAGTTTACATCGTATATTTAGTCTTAATAAAATCTTAATAAAACAATATATTTAGTCTTAATAAAGTCTTATAAAATAACATATATTGTGTGAAGTGTTTGATCTCTCTTAATTTGTTTTTCTATTGATATTCATTATGTGGTACTCCTCATTTATGATCATTTCATGAGGAAATGTCTTGATGGCTCGTGGGATGCAAGCTAGGGCATCATGCATTATTTATGAGCTCACTATTTAAGCACCTCATGTCCCTATTTGATTGTTCAATGCTTTGTTTGTTATATTGATGATATTAGATCAAATAGGGACATATTAATAAAATAGGTACATCAGTAATAAAACAATACACTTACTATTTTGAATTTGAGCTCATAAAGATTAAGATGTCCCTATTTTATTACTGATGTCCCTATTTAATCAAATAGGGACAGGAGCTGCTCAAACAGTGAGCTCATAAACAATGCATGATGCCATAGCTTGCAGCCCACAAGCCATCAAGACATTTCCTCATGAAATGATCATAAACGGGGAGTACCACATAGTGAATATCAACAACAAAACAAAATAAGAGAGATCAAACACTTCACACAATGCCTTGAAGGTAATAGAAACAATTCCCTAGCTCTCAAAGCTCACGGGTCATCAAGTATTCCAAATGAAAAGATGTAAACAATGGCAGTATTAATCAGTGAGCTCATGAACAATGTATGATGCCCTAGCTTGCAGCCCATGAGCCATCAAGATATTTCCTCATGAAATAATCATAAACAGGGAGTACCACATAGTGAATATCAACAACAAAACAAATAAAGAGAGATCAAACACTTCACACAATGCCTTGAAGGTAATAGCAATGATGCCCTAGCTCTCAAAGCTTGCGGGTCATCAAGCATTCCAAATGAAAAGATGTAAACAATGCCAGTATTAAACAATGAGCTCATAAACAATGTATGATGCCCTAGCTTGCAGCCCACGAGCCATCAAGACATTTCCTCATGAAATGATCATAAACGAGGAGTACCACATAGTGAATACCAACAACAACAAAAAATAAACAGAGATCAAAAACTTCACACAATACCTTGAAGGTAATAGGAATGATGCCCTAGATCTCAAAGCTCGTGGGTCATCAAGCATTCCAAATGCAAAGATGTAAATGATGCCACTATTAAAATTCATATTGTGCCATTAAATCAACAAATTCCATCAAAAAAATGAAATGTAAAATATCCAAATCAATATCAAGTAAAATGGCTGGAGCGGGAGCGAGATTGGGAGGTGGTGCTAGTGTAGGTCAAACTTTGAATGGTGGCTTGGGCGGGAAACCTGGTAGCTCTACTGGGGCTTCTGCTAGAGATGCAGGACAGTCTTCTGGAATCTCAATAGTGTCAGGAGACAAGGAGAATGATGGTGGGTCAATGAAACCTATGGATGATGTTGGGGTTTCAAGTCTTTGGGACCCACGAGGAGATAGTGCTTCCCCAGACTTGGGGGGGAGCCAATAATCTTGCTAGAGAAGTCAAAAAAGGTGAGGCTACTATTCTTGATAAACCCTAGGTGGTGTTGTTTGGAAAAAAGCCTTCTGGAAAATCTTCCCTTCCTGAAGCTAATAATATATCAGATCCTATCAAGGGAGATCTTGCCATTTTTATTCCTAATACTATGGTTGATCACACTATATCCCTGATGGACCTCATGCTAGTTGAGAAATATGTTAGAGTTAGGTCAAACATAGATTATGTCTGATGCTTCATTCAGGGAAGATGGTTTCTTAAAGGGCAAGTTGACATAGTTGCTATGCCAAAAGGTTTCTTCTCATTCTCCTTTACCAATTAGGATGATATGACTAAGGCCTTATGGGGGGGCCCTTGGGTTATGGGCAAGTCATCCTTGGCTCTAGGAAAGTGGCAGCCTAATATGGATTTAAGTGAATCTTTTCTACAATGGGCACCTGTTTGGGTTAGAATTTTGGGGCTCCCTTTAGAATACTAGAATGAATGTGTTTTCAAAGGAATAGCAGGTGTTTTTGGGGAACTCCTATCTCTTGATCTAGCTACAATGTCAAGGTCCAGGCTGGTTAATGCCAGTATATGTGTTAAAATTTGTAAGTCTACTAACCTTCCTTTCTCAATAGACTTAGTTTCAAAAATGGGTGTCTGGAAATAGGTGATTGAATATGAATCAGTTCCCTTTGCTTGTTTCATTTTTAAGAAAATGGGTCATTGGTAAAAAAAATGCCTAATGAAAGCTCCTAAGAAAAAAGAGGAAGATCCTTTGGTCAAGAAGAAAGATTCTTCTACAACTATTTGGAAACTCAAGACCAACCCTAAGGGGACCTCAGAATCTTCATTGAAACCTTCTAATGTGAAGCCCACTAAGAAATTTGATCAATGCCCTATGGTTGAAGGCCATATTAATGACAAGGTTGACATAGGTAGTAATATGTCAAGTAGTAATCAGGAGTCTGAGACCTTGGTAAGTGATCAAACTAAAGGTATCAATCATATATCTTCTGCTGAAGCTACTTCGGAGAAATTTTTTGAGGAAAACCAATTCTCACCTCTGCTAAATGCTAATTTAGTGGTGGAAGAGGTGATACAAGGGGGTGAGATTCTCCCTAACTCCCAGATTGATAAAGATAGAAGTGGGGTGATTTCTAAGGATCCTCTTCATGAAAAGGAGAACATTGATCTTTTCTCAGATCCTAACTAGGTTGTGATGAAAATATCTTCTATTGATAAGATCTCTAACCCTTAAGGGAGTGATAAACTAATGACCCTATCCCATGAATGCCTTAAAGTCAAAGATCAAAATAAGACCAAGGAGGTTGGTCAGATCTATAAAAAGAAATCTAAAGGAATTATATCTCCTATGTCTGTGGACAACAACAAGACCAGAAGAAAGAAGACTGATGTAGGGAAAGCTAAATTTGGACTAGGAAGAAAACAAGCTAAAATTGGAAGAGAGCAAGATAGTTGGCAAGATGTTGCCGATGGGAAACAAAGAACTATTCCGGAGGCCTTTTCTCCAAATAAACTATGAAGATTATCTCTTGGAATATAAGGGGATTGAATTCACCCCATAAACAAGACATTATTAGAAATCATGTGGTGAGGGATTATAAACCTGATATCCTTCTTGTTTAGGAAACTAAAATGAGTAAGGAAAAAGAGGATAAACTTAGAATTTTTCAGAAAGGTGGTGTTAGTAGCTATAGTTCGGCTGGAGCTTCTAGGGGTACTACCATTTTCTAGAATCTGAGAACTATTAAGGGATTGATCATTGCTAAAGACCCTAATATGATATCTATTAGAATGGAGAATTTATGAGATAATTTTAGCTGGGTTATCACTAACATATATGCTCCTAATGCTAAAGTGAATAGAGCTAGGTTTTGGAAGAAAATTGTAGACAAAAGCAATGACTTCAAGGATGAACATTGGTTGCTCATGGGAGATTTCAATACACCTCTTACAGAAAGTGAGAAGTATGGTGGCATCTTATCTCAGGATGATAGCATAGCTGACCTTTTCAATTTCATCAATGATGAGGGCATGATTGATCTAGATCTACAAGGGCTGAACTTCACCTGGTCCAACTAGCATGTTGGCATTCATAATATCCAGAGAAAGCTAGATAGAGCTCACATTACTCATGATTGGCTTTCTAATTACTACTGCACCCTATCTTCCTTCCCTAAAATTGGCTCTGATCACTACCCTCTAATGTTGGAATTCAACCCTATCAATGTGCTTAGGCATTTTCCTTTCCGATTTGAGATGTGGATAAACCACCCTAACCTGGAGAATAAAATCTTTGGATGGTGGAATATCAGAATCAAGGGTACTACGATGTTCAAGGTTACCAAGAAGCTTAGAAACATAAAGGAAAAAATCAAAATTTGGAATAAAGAGGTTTTTGGAGACATTTTCAAGCAGAAGAATAAGGCTAAAGCTGACCTCTCTACTATTTAGGAGGCCATTCAAAATCATGGCCTATCAGACTCTCTTAAAGCTGAAGAGCAGAAAGCCCTCGTTAGTTACCATGATCTAATATCCAAAGAGGAAATCTACTGGCGCCATAGGTCTAGGGAATTTTGGCTTCAGGAAGGGGACATAAATACTAAGTTCTTCCACTTGACTACTCTCAAACATAGAGTTGCCAATCGTATGCAAAAATTTCCAAGGGCAATGATGAGATTCATAAAGAAGAAGATATCATTATTGTTGTTGTCAATTACTTTTCCTCTTTACTTTTCGCTGATGATAATCTTGATAGGAAAAATCAAGATAAATTACTGGAAGCCATCCCTAGTAGTGTTAACCAAGATCAAAATAAGACTTTGCAATCTATTCCTTCCAATAAGGAGATTAAGGATGCGGTCTTTTCTTTTGAAGGTGATAAGGCTCTTGGCCCTGATGGATTCCCTATGTTCTTTTTTCAGAAAATTTGGTTAATAGTTGAGAAGGATGTTTCTAATTCTGTGAAGGAGTTCTATGGTTGTAGAAGACTTATGAAAGAAATCAATGGAACTTTCTTAGCCTTCATTCCTAAAATTGATGGAGCTCATTCTTTTGATCAATTCAGGCCTATCAGTCTATGCAATTCCTTCTATAAGATCTTCTCAAAAATCTTAATACTAGACTTTTGAAAATTCTTCCTAATTTGATAACTCCTTAGTAGAATGGTTTTATTCCTGGTAGACAAATTCTAGACTCCATTGTTCTAGTTCATGAGAACATTCACTCGACCATCAAGGGAGACAAATAGGGCTTTATCCTCAAACTTGATTTGGCTAAAGCTGATGACCGCGTTGATTGGAGCTTTTTGTGTCTGATTTTTAGGCAGTTTGGTTTTAGTGAGAGAGTTATTCAAATTATTTATCAGTCGATCTCTACTGCTTCCTTTGTAGCTATTATTAATGGCTCTCCTTCCAAGTTCTTCAAGAACTCTAGAGGCCTTAGATAGGGAGACCCTATATCACCTATTATGTTTACTTTTTTGGTTGAAAGCATGGGAAGATACTTTTAGCTTTTGGTCTCTAAGGGTGCTATCCAAGGGCTTCGACCTTCTTCCAACCCCTTAACTTGCTCCCATGCTTAGTTTTTGGATGATACCACTATGATGGGATTGTCAACTATCAAGGAAGCTAGAGCCTTCAAATTGGCCTTGAACCTTTACACCAAAGTTACTTGTCAACTTATTAATTAGCCCAAAAGCTCTTTGTTCTTCATGAATACCCCTGAGGAAAGACAATGTAAAATTTCCAGTATTCTTGAATGTAAAATTAGCTCTTTCCCTTCCTCCTATCTGGGATTTCCTCTTGGCCTTAATATTAGTGATTCTTTCTAGAATCAAATGGTGGAAAGATTTTATACTAAACTGGAAGGTTGGAAAGGTCACCCTAATCAAGTCTTCTCTCCAAAGCCTTTTGGTGTATGCTATGAGCCTGTTTAAGATTCCTTCCAATTTTTTTGATAAAATTGACAATATCCTTAAATGCTTCCTTTGGTCTAGGGTTGAGGAAAGAAATCACATTCCTTTGATAGCTTGGGAAAGAGTCTGCAAACCTAAATCTTTGGGGGGGTTGGGTCTCAGACCAATCAAGATTATGAATAAAGCTCTGTTGGCAAAATAATTATGATGTATTTATGGAGAACCCAAGGACTGGAACATCATATGGAAACATAAATACCTTTATGATACCCTTTCTATTGATCATTTTTTGTCCAACTCTGAGAAAATTGAGGGTTCTAATTTCTAGAAGAATATTAATGATGCTAGAGATATTACTAGCAAAGGTAAATGCTGGAAGTTGGGAAATGGCCTTAAAATTAACTTTTGGAAGGATCCGTGGTTGTTTGAAAAACCTTTGAATTACATTTTTTATAATCCTAGGGTGATTTTAAGATGCACTTCTAGATTTGGTACTAAAGTGAAAGATTACTAGATGAATAATTTTTGGGTTAATTTGGCCGCGATCAACCCTGCTTTTCAAGAAATTGAGAAAGCCCTTCTGGCTCAATGTTTTTATGCCAACAAGGATAACTCTCTGATCTGGGGCCCCTCTTCTAATGGATTCTTTTTTGTGGCTTCTACTAGCTATCTTCAATATAAGGTGCCTGAGGAAATCCCCTTCTGGTCAAAGGCTTGAAACAAAAATCTTACCCCCAAAATCAAGATTTTTTACTAGATTTTCATCCAAGACAAAGCTCTTACGATAGACAACCTCAAAAAGAGAGGATTCATCATGCATAATAGATTTTATCTTTGCCTTGAGGTTGAGGAAGATATTAACCACATTTTGTTACATTGTCCTTTCTCTCAATAGGTTTGGTCTTTCTTTTTGCAAGAGTGGGCCTTGTGTTGGATTTTTCCCTGTTCTGTTTAGGATTTCTGCTAGTAGTGGTGTTGTCCTAATACTAATGATAGGGATAAAAAAAGGTGGACTTTGGTTGCCCCTCATATTGATTGGAGCATCTGGAAAGAACATAACAACCATATCTTTAGGGACAAATGAAGTACTCCTACTTTGGTGTTTGAAAAAGCGAATAGAGGGATGTTGGAGAACCTTCCAAAAAGTCTCACCCAGCATAGCCAAAATTATAAGAACTTCGACATGAAGAAGATTGACCATGAGAACAGTGTTTGGATTTCTCCCCCTATCAGATGGGTTAAGATAAATTTTGATAGAACTGCTAAGGGCAATCCTGGCCCGACAGGATACGGTAGTATAATCAGGGACTGCAATGGAAATCTCATTGTTGCTAATGCTGCCCCTTTGGGAACTCAAAATAACCATATGGCAGAAGCTTTGGGAGCTTACTTTGGTTTGCAACTTGATAGCAGTTTCAATTTTGAAAATATTTGGCTGGAAGGCGATTCCATGAACATTATTAACTGTCTTAAAGGAAAAACTATTCCGTCATGGACTATTGAGAATATCATATCCAAGGCAAAAGATATCATTTCCAACTGTACTAGAATCCACATATCTCATGAGTACCATGAAAGTAACACCATGGCAGACAGCCTGGAAAACATTGGAGTTAATTCTAATGAGGTCATCACTTGGGACAACGAGGCAGATCTCAAAGAGGAAACTAAATCAAAAATTTATTATGATAAGATCACTCATAATGCAGGCAAGATTTGATATGATTAATGAGACTTGCCTAAGGGCTATGGAGTTTGGTAGTAGTTATGGGAAAGTGTGGAGCGGTGTACTTAGCATCATTAATTTGGATAGTTCACACACTTTCTAGGTTGTGATTGTGTGTGAAAATTGTACCTAGCTGCGGACACAACACTTCAGTAAAACATTAGAGGTTAGCAAAATCAAAATCTACAAGTAATTGAAACTAAGCTAACCAGGTGATTTACTGCCTTCTAGTAGGTGTGAGTATGTATTCTTAGATTAGACCAAGATCAGTGATGATGCAACACCTAAGCGGAGGATTTAATGTAAAAAGATAAATGACTGTATGAATGCAGATTAATCTATATTTTTGTATTTTCTATGCAATTAAAATGAAAAATTGTATGAATCTAAGCTAGAATTGATTGAAATGATATGAAAATTTAATCTGAGGATGATATACTATGAATGAATGCTATGATATGCTATAAAAAACTATGAATGCTTATGACCAACAATGAAAAATCTCACAAATCACCCATCACAAGTGCTCAATCCTTCAGCTGCAAATTCACCAGAGTAATTGTGCAAATTCGAGAGTGGTCTTTGTGAAGAGCTGAGCCTTGTTTTTATAGAAATCTAGGGCTTGAGGATGCATTGAGAAAAGCCATAAATCACTCTTGATAAACTCGGGTTGATTTTTGAGTTAACAAGAAATTAAGAATAAATAAACTCATAAAATCATGCAAAAGTAATTTTTATCTCAAAATAGAGTTTAGTTCTCTTTTTCAACTCATCATCAGATGTTGAGTTTAGAAATTTAACAAATTGAAATTGAAAATTGATTTAAAGTTAACTGCTTTTCTGATTGTGCATGATTTAATATGAATTAATTTAATAAATAAAGTGATTTATTTTCCACTTAACTGATTTTGAATTAAAACAATTGATTTATGGGTTAATCAATTATTTAATCAAACTTTTATTCAAAACTATATTATTAAATATTGACAACTGACATTAATTAATTAAATAAGAATTTAATCAATTAGTCATAAGATTTTTGAATTATTGTCAAAATTAAATAATATAATTTAGGAATAAATATAATTAAATGTAATTAAACAATTAGGTGGCAAAATTAAATCTGATTAATCAAATATTCAAAATATTTAATTAATCAAACTTTAGGATAAATATGATTTATTGCCAAATAATTATTAAATCAAATATAATTAGAATAAAATAGGAATATTCAAGAAATACCGTTGATGCAGAATTAGGATAATCAATTAGGTTTTTGATAAACTAATGTGCAGATGTGCCTTAGGTTAGGACTTTGATGTCGATTTCGATCAAATTGTTGATGTAAGAGGTTAATGAACCTAGAGCCCAATTTTGGGGTATTACATTTTGCCCCTCTTTGAACTACTGTGCGAAGCATAGTGGTTCAAAGATTAATATGTTTTTTATGTTGAAACTGATTTGAGAGATGAATCGATTCCGAGATGGAAACTGATTGAAAGATTGGAAAAAGCTTATTCAGGTCCTGGGTGACCAAGAATCATGATGATGTCAACTATAGCAACGATGAACCGGTGATTATGAAAAAGTATCAAGATGCATGATTCTAAACCTTATGTTTACGAAGAAGTGAGTGACCTGATTCTAGACCTGATTGTCCAAAGGAATCATAATGGTATCACATCTGAACCCTTCAGTTATGAAGAATCAAGGAAATAACACTAATGAACAGTTGGTTACAAAAAGCTGATACAGTTTACAAAATTGATTAGGATACCAAATTGATATGGATCTTGATGAATCTGATATGCCCCAAGCAATGTGCCCCAAGCGACAAGGACTTTGGATGAATCAATAATTAGACGTGGTTGTTATTTTGATCACTAAGGAAAGAAATTTGATTGATAGAATTAGATTTATAGACTTCAATAATGTGCAATACAATGCCCCCTTCGGGATGAAAATTGAAATCTGACAAGAAAAGTCAGCATTGAATAGTTTAGAAGCATGTTAATTAATTTGTAGATTTGGTTGTACACATTTGGGAACATGTTCTACATCATTTAGAGGTCTTGGAGACCAAGTTTGACTAGGTTGACCATGAGTTGACCATGGGTGACCAAGTTGAAATTTTGATAGTTTGATGTAAGATAATCAGTTAAGTTGAATTCTAGATTTCTGTGATGATTGAAGGTTGATTATGCAAGTAGTTGGCGTCCTAGGTCTGAAAATTTTAAATCATGATTTTGACATAGTAAATGATCTCAAATTTCAATTTTGATCCTGAAAATGGGTTCAGAACGTCAAAATTAGCCAGGGGTGCAATTTTTGTGGAAAACGGAGCACTTTGAAAAATTAGGTCAAAAACCTATATAAAGGCCAAAAGGGTCATTTCAATTCATTATTCACTTTTGGCTTTAGAAACTTCCATAGAGCCCTTTGAGTGAAAAATGGCCAAGATGAATGTTCCTGTATCCTCACATCATTTTGAGTGCAGTTGGAGACATCAGCAACCTCCGTAGTATGGACATCTGGTAAGTGGTCCTTTGTGCCTCTTTGTAAATTCTAAATTTTGCGTATTTCAAGATTTTTAGATCATTTTTTGTACGTTAGGAATTTTTGAATTTTGTTAGCATAGAAACTCATATGACAGTCCCTTGGGACTCATACGACCTTTGAATTTCCTATAGAGTGTCATCCTGGAACCCTTGTAAACTTGTATGACAGGGACCCAAGAGTCGTACGACATTTTGTTGGGTCCCTCAATTGTCGTACAGGAACATATGCATTGTCGTATAACCATGGTTTGTTGTATGGGACCTTGCTGAAACTTGTACGAGTTTTGATACTAGACTGTATTGTCGTATGGAAAACAATGAGCTAAAATCACCCTTTTAGGTCAAATTTTTGAATTTTTTGATTTTATAGCCCAATTCTGTAGCATTTAATGTACCTTCTGAAGTGTTCAACTTTCATATTTATGTACTTTTAGCCTATTTTTTAACCAAGTTACTAATAGGATTACCTATTTTTGTGCTGTGTAGGTCATCTATCTTGACATACATGTCCTTATTTCACATCTGACCACTCAGAGACTCTGCATGTCACTACCAAACCCTATGAGAGTACATTTGGCTTCCTGTGGTTTCAAGTACTTGATTCGTTTACCTGAGATTCAGGTAAACCGTGGGCTACTGACTGCATTGATTGAGCACTTCCATTCTGAGACTTAGGCTTTCCACCTACCTACTGGAGAGCTAACTGTTACACCGGAGAACATCTATCGGATACTCCACATTCCATTTCATGGTCCTCATCCTAACTATGTGAGTTCAAGGAACTCAAGTTTACTTGCTTTCAAGAGACTCTTCAGAGATGATATCCAGATGACCCAATCCATATCATGGGAGTCCTTAGTCTAGCAATATGGGTAGACCCATAGGTTAGAGTGCATACTAGCTGGTATGATAGGAGGTATCATTATGTTCGACCGTCAGCAAAATGGTCTCTTGATGGGCTGGGCCCCTATGGTTGCTCATTTGATGGCCACTCCTTCTGAGTTGGGTTGGGGACAATGTATGTTGGCCCATATGTTCTCTGAGATGCATGAGATCATGTATTAAGAGAGCAAGTCATTTGCATTAGGTGGTCTAGTACTTCAAATTTAGGCATGGGAGCATATCCTAGTATGCAAACCCATATGTTAGAGTTAGTGCCAGCCACAGGAGCCGGTTATTTACATTTAATCAAGATATGTCACACAAGTGTGCATGGGTATTACAAAGTATTGGAGGTGTGTCCTTGATGATATGACATATGTGCTATGGTGACCATACTTGTAGATAGAGGCATGGCCTACTGCCCAAGAGTAGTTTAGTTATTTCTTTCAGAGCCGAGTGCTAATTGGGTGATCTACCACAGTTATTGAGAGATTCATCATTACTAGGTATCATTCAAGATGCTCCATAGGACTATGACACATATGCATGGATAGTTCAAGAGATTGGCTTAGGATGGATAGCACAGTTGTCTTATGCTATTTATACATAGGATTATAGTGGTTATGTTGGCAGAGACTGGGACTATCATCTAGATGTGGTAGATGCTGGAGTTACAGATGGATACATTGCTTGGCTCGTAGAGCATCCTATTTACAGATTTTTAGATCCTACTAAGCTGATTCCCAATATGGAAGAGGTTATGGATGTTACAGGGGCACCGATGGGTCGAGGCCAGAGATAGTGCGATGTACAGATTCCTATGCCCTAGCCTACACCTTCAAGGCCGAGAGTAGTAGCGACACCATACAAACCATCTGGTCACATGAGACCACCTCGTCCTACTAGTTCTACAATAGGTAGGCCTGCAGTTTTACAATGGAGATCCACTAGAGGAGAGAGTGACACTTTGGGTAGTATTGATAGTGCAAAAGAGTTATTGGGTGCATAGTTGGACGTAGGTGTTGGTCCTGATCCTACATGGGGTGATGTTGATTTTGATCTAGGTGCTAAGGTGAGACATCGTAAGGTGCACGGGGCAGAGGTTGTTGATTAGCCAGTTGAGGATATAGAGATGCCCACTATAGATGTTGGTTTGGGACATGTATTGACTCCCCAAGAGACCATTAGACAGCTCAGGCTATAGGTCAGGGACCTGAAGTTATAGAGTGCTACCTGCGATATACAGCGGAAGGAGCTAGAGAGGTAGCTTTTGTTGAGGGAGGTAGATGTTAGGAGATTACAGGCAAAGGTGACACACCAGATAGCTTGGGCCTCATATTATGTCTCAGCATATTATTTTGTTGTTCCAGTAGCTCAGAGAGTTCCCACATATTCACAGTACATGATAACTTCAGAGGGAGTGAGGGCAACATGAGCTGAGGCAGTGCTGGATGCACCACCACCACCTCCACTAGATGTAGAGGATTAGGTCGATAGCTGATTTGTCTTGATATTCTATTTTTTATAGTAGTGCACCCTTGACAGCTAATCTATCTTGATATTCTTTTGTATCTTGTGCCAGTAGTGCACCCTCGACTAGTTCGAGTTATATGATATATATGAGATCGAGATTTTGGTTATGACTTCATTTTTACTTGTCATGTTTTGATTTATGATGATATCATGTGATGTAAATGCTAGGAGTAGTGTAGAATGTATGTATGGATTTATGCAATGAAATGATTTCTTTCAAATCTATGGATTTGTGCAAATGTAATTGATTATGGAAAATGTATGAAAATGTATGATTTTGATTATGCTATGTAATTATAAATGCACATGTATGTAATGTAATAGATGGAATGATCATGAAATTCAATGTAAATGCAATGATACACATGATATGTTTTGCAAGGATTGATGAAGACAAGTACTCAGTCTTATATCAAAAAGGATGTTTAACCTAAGATGGTGACTACTTGCAGTTCTGTGAGGAAACCTTCATGTGAGATTCATCTCTTCATGTCAAGTTTTAGTTTTTGAAGAATCGTTTGAGAATTTTAATTGTATTCAACAATTTGTGAGATCACACAATCATGAAAAGTGCAAAATGAAATGCAAACCTAAGACCTAGGACCTAGTCACTGATCATGTGTCGATCGTTTTCATCATTGAATTTCTATTAGGTAACTGGATAAATCAATACAATGTCCACTAGTTAGGAAACTATAGACATATGAATATTGATTTGTATGCACAAGAATGAATACAACGCCCACTGGTTAGACAGCCATGGACATATGAATACTGATTTTATTTTCAGAATGTCAAATTAGATATAAGCACCAAGGCACAAACGCTAGGATGACCTGAATATCATGTCCATTTTGATATAGCAATTTGTATAAGCATCAAAACATGAACATTGTGACGACTTGAATATGTCTTGCAAAACAAACATGCCAAATAGTTTGCAGAATTCATTCTTGTCTCCAATGTGAATTACCTGCAATGACCCTTTATCATTCACATCCTTGGATAATAGTTGTTCATAGTAGGATTGAGAAATCATTCAAAAAGATGTAAGCTAGATCAAACTTCCTTGAATTTTTTGGCTATCAATGGTCGAGGTACACATGGCCATCCAATACGAGATGGAGGCTCTTACAGATGGACACCATTTCAATCTAGTATTTCCAAAGTTGTTAGATTTTCACTCAAAGTAGAAAACAAAGAAAAGATCATGCCCCCAGTCATCACTCTCTAAATCCTATAAAGGACATCATTGAAGAGCTTGAAAGGACACAATATGAAAAAATCTCAATGCAAATCAGTAGGCATACAAGGAGATAAAAGCATGTGAAGCATAGATTATTTTCAATTTGTTGTTATTTGATTGTGTTGTTGTAGATGCAAAATCCTTTCTAGAGAGAAGATAGATAGATAGACAGACTCAAATGTAGCTTCAAAGGACCCTGACTAGATATGACACATCTAAGATACTGAGGACTATAGGATATGACTTTGATTGCCCCCAAGTTTGAACATTGATAGGATACAGACGTTTGAGCCAATTGGTGTACAAACTGAATTTATTGAAAATAGGAATGCAGAAACAAACCAGGAGGTATGTACAAACTAAAGTAAGACTAAAAGATGGGAAAGACCAAGATTGCGCTGATAGATGGAGCATTTTGAACAAGTGGCACCCATTTTCTAGGTTTTCACCATCTTGGTAGAGATTCTATTTTTGCTACCAAGGTCCCTGTTTCCAAGTTTTCACCAAGGTACTTTTTCTTTTTTTTGTATTTTTCATTTTTTAAATTTTTTTGTACTTTTGATATTTTTTTATATTTTTCAAATTTTTCAATTTTTTTGTGAATCATCAAGGCACCTATTGCTAGGTTTTCACCAAGATGTTCATTTTTTCAGGACTTTTTCAAATTTTACCTAGCTACAGACACAACACTTTAGTAAAACATTAGAGGTTAGGAAAATCAAAATCTGCAAGTAATTGAAACTAAGCTAACCAGAGAATTTACTGCCTTCTAGTAGGTGTGAGTATGTATTCTCAGATTAGACCGAGATCAGTGATGATGCAACACCTAAATGAATGATTTAATGCAAAAAGATAAATGACTATATGAATGCAGATTAATCTATATTTTTGTATTTTCTATGCAATTAGGATGAAAAACTATATGAATCTAAGCTAGAATCGATTGAAATGATATGCAAATTTAATCTAAGGATGATATGCTATGAATGAATGCTATCATATGCTATGAGAAACTATGAATGCTTATGACCAACAATGAAAAATCTCACAAATCGTCTATCGCAAGTGCTCGATCCTTCAGCTGCAAATTCTCCAGAGTAATTGTGCAAATTCGAGAGTGGTCTTTGTGAAAAGTTGAGCCTTGTTTTTATAGAAATCTAGGGCTTGAGGATGCATTGAGAAAAGCCATAAATCACTCTTGATAAACTTAGGTTGATTTTTGAGTTAACAAGAAATTAAGAATAAATAAACTCATAAAATCATGCAAAAGCAGTTTTTATCTCAAAATAGAGTTTAGTTCTCTTTTTCAACTCATCATCAAATGTTGAGTTTAGAAAGTTAACAAATTGAAATCGAAAATTAATTTAAAGTTAACTGCTTTTCTAATTGTGCATGATTTAATATGAATTAATTTAATAAATAAAGTGATTTATTTTCCACTTAACTGATTTTGAATTAAAACAATTGATTTATGGGTTAATCAATTATTTAATCAAACTTTTATTCAAAACTATATTATTAAATATTGACAATTGACATTAATTAAATAAATAAGAATTTAATCAATTAGTCATAAGATTTTTGAATTATTGTCAAAATTAAATAATACAATTTAGGAATAAATGTAATTAAATAATTAGGTGGTAGAATTAAAGCTAATTAATCAAATATTCAGAATATTCAATTAATCAAACTTTAGGATAAATATGATTTATCACCAAATAATTATTAAATCAAAGATAATTAGGATAAAATAGGAATATTCAAAAAATATCCCCTGATGCAGAATTAGGATAATCAATTAGGTTTTTGATAAACTGATGTGCAGATGTGCCTTAGGTTAGGACTTTGATGTCAATTTTGATCGAATTGTTGATGTAAGAGGTTAATGAACCTATAGCCCAATTTTGGGGTATTACAATGACTTTCATTAATACCTATATCTACAGGGAAAGCAACTTTGATAAGCACTGTTTTAACTTTGATAAGCTCTCTCTGGTGCTAAATCTCTTAATCATGGGTGGCGACTTGAAACAAGAGGAACCTGACAACTGCAAGAAGCTCAAGGAAGCCAACATGGCTATGGTGTGGTGGAAGCTGGAGAAAGGTGGGGTTACCCCTTTTCTAGAAAAGTTACATGGTTTCAACAAGGAAATCGCTCAAAAATTCACAGAGTGATGGAGAAATGACACCATATCCATGGAGGGTAGAACTATGGAGATCACTATGGAGCTTATTGGTCAAGTTATCAGCATTCCCAATGTTAGCCAGAGATTTAACAAAAATTGTAAGATTTCGGATATGGCTACCAAAAAGTTCCCTAAATCTAAAAAGGAACAGTTAGATTTTGTGGAGGTTGGGACTAATGGTTATATAGATATCTTCAAAATCAAGGAGATATGGTGCAACATTTTGTAGGTGGTGATGGAGTATTTTACCCTAGATGGTCGCTTTACTCGTGCTCACTCCCACCAATTCATGTTTCTTAACCATTTCAGGTACAAGGACACTATTAATATTCCTTATTACCTTCATAGTTCTCTAGTTAAAAGTCTCAATGAGCATAAGAGTTCTCCTAAGAAATCTATTAAGCATGAGGGTTTGATTCTTCTGATTTATGAATACATTATGAGTACTATCCCTAACCCTAGCTCTACTCCTTCCTCAGGAAAGAACAAACATATTCCTATGACTCCTACATCTGGCTCTGCTAAATGGAAGGCTGAAGAGATTATGGGTAGCAGTTCTAAGAAAATCTGATCGGGAGAGACTGAAGCTGGTGACTACTCTGAGGAGTATGAGACTGAGGACTTGGAAGAGGGTGAAACTAGGGAGGTTAAGAATGTGCAGAGCCCTAGCAAGGAAAGGGAGGATACTGATGATTCTGATGATAGTACTACCCCCCATGATGGTAAGGAGGAGGCTAATAGCAAGGATTTTGATAAGGACAATAAGAAGATGGTAGAGATGAAAAATCAAGTGGATGACGAAGCCCACTAGAAGGATATTGGTGATTCCCATCCCAGGGAAGCTAACTCTACTCCTATGTGTACTAATAAGAAGGATATGCCAGAGAAAGAGGATCTGGAGAACATGAAGTAGGAAAGTGTGGCTGAGTTGAAAGACAAAGCTATTGAAAAGGCCAATTCGTAAGGAACCATGGTGCACAACTCTCATAGTCTTGAAGATCTCATTGATACTATTATTCAGTATGCTGAGAAGCACAAAATGGAAAGGGATTTTCAAAAAGAAGAGGTTCCCATCTTGGATGATTTTTTTGCTGGTGTGAGGCATGATGTGCCCATCTCCCATGGCTCTCATGATAATATTCAGGAGGGTAGTGAGGAATCCAGTGAAAGGAAAGTCAAAGAGTCTTCCATTAAGCTAATTTTTGAAGACTTTGATGACAGAGAGGAAGTTACTACTAGTGTGCTTCAAAATGCCAAAGCTGAGGCTCTCTACTCCTTCAGATTCAATAAATGGTGCTTCCATGAGATAAAAAGGCTCCACCTAAAATGCAGGAAACTTGAAGCAAATAATGTTATCCTTCAAAAAAAAGTGGATTCCTTTCTTAAGGAGGGCACTTCTAACCCCTCTGCTACCGATATTAATGAAATAATGGATAAAGTTGATAAAACTCTTTGTAATATCCTCTAGCACATCATGGATAGCATGAAGGCCTCCAACATCAACCTCAAGGCCTTGGTCAATCTGCTGGATAAAGCACTGGAGGAGGATAGTGAACACAGAAATGATCCCCTGGTGGATAGCAGAGGCCCTAGTTCTAGAACCCACGGGAGCAACAAGAAAAAGTCCCCTCTTATGAAGAAGAATGTCAAGGAGCTAAAAAGTGTCATTGGTTGGATGGATAATATCCAAGCCAAAATGGAGAAGAACCTGGATGAAAAGGCCGGGGTTATGTATGCGGCTGTTTAGGTTGGTCTCTGTGCTAGTTTTTTGTGTTTTCTGTTGTCTTTTGGACTAGTGTTTTGTCCCTTTTGTTGCTAACTTTGTAGTCCCTTTTTTGGGTAGTTCATTGTTGAATGCCTCTTTTTTGGTGTTATGATCTTTCCTTTCGATCTTTTGAAGCTTGAATTGTAAAGGGTTTCAGGTCCCTTCAAAACCTTTTTTTTCCAATAATCAAAACAAATGCCATCAAAATGAAAATGAGTTAATGAGAAGACAAATCTCAAATGCATACCTCAAGTCATGGCTACCATATGCCAAGCTTCCAAATCATCGAGCTTCACAATCGCCAAGCTTCTAACACAGTTAGGGACCTCTTCATGTACGACATAGCTCGATCACACAAATTAGAAATGAGTCTTTGTTTTCCTTTTTTCTTTTTTTTATAATCATGTGGGTGTCGATATTATGATGGACGAGTCGCTATTACAACACTGTCGGGGGCACTTGCAAAAAAAACACAAAAATCAAACACAAATGGTAGTGCCTTAGCAAATTGAGGTCAAAATTTGACCCCAAATGTTGTAGTGTCAACATAACCTTACCATTGTGTGATCTATATCAGTTACCCAATTAAGTTCTTCAACTTCATAACATCTCACTTCGTCATCTTCTTAACTCATTCACACTATCTCATAAACCGAATGATATGGTAACACAATATAAACCATAAATCATTTTCTTGACATCAATGACAAGAAAATAATTGATCAAACCTTTCTACTATCTTGTATTCCTCTGATCTTGGTCAGTTTTCATCATCACCACCATCAATTATAGTAACAACTTGAGGCCAGAAGTCACTATAGTAGGATTGGTGGCCATACAGTCTTTGTTTAAATACTTAAGTTGGATTAAATCATAAAATATATTGTATTGTATAATATTGATTTATATTACCACAACTTGTAAATGATGAAATCTAAATCCTTAATAATACCCCGTATTTGTAAAATAGAATGTATGTAAGATGTTGTAACTATAAGTCTCTTTCTCTTTTGGGGGGGCTAGACCAGAGGTTTTCTCCACCTGGCTCTTTCCTACTAGTGCACCTAGTGATCCAAGTTATAAAATAGGTTTTATTTTAATAAAATAAATTGGTCATGGCCCATTACTTATAAAATAAAATCTAAAGAAGTCAAAAAAAGATATATAGACATGCGTTCAGATTTTTTTTTTTTAATAAATAAATATAAAACCAATATATGTAAGAGATACATGATATTATGTAAACAAAATCAAGACATATATGTGTTGTATATACTTTCTACAATTTAAAAATATAAAAATGAGAAAAATATAAGAAATTATAAGTCAAAATCTATCTCTTGGCCCTTCTGAATGCAACTATGGAGTTATTTTCCCAATTTGGGAGTTTAGTAAAAATATTACCTTCAAGACCCCCTCAAAGAAACCTTTAACCTGCAATCTCAAAACTCCCAAAAACTCAAAAGCACACATGTTAACAGTATTGACCCAGATTAGGTTCACTAGAATGAATGCATGTAAATGTAACAAATGAAATATGGATATAAACTAAGTCTATTCAACAAGAACATGCAAACCTCAAATTGATAAGTAAGTTGATATGTTGTTGATGGAAAAGATGTGGTTGCTCATTAATTAAACAATATGATGATAGCATATGATGATGATGATGATGATGATGATGATGATGATGATGATGATGATGATGATGATGATGATGAAATGAGTGAAGGGGCCTCAATTTCTAGATTTTTCATGAGTGAAATCAATTACCAAGATTGAATGCCAAATGGATGGTTAGGATTGAATGAGAGTGTAGTCCTAAAATGGAGACTTAGCCTTGTGACAAATGTCACAAAGAGAAGTGATGTGAAGGGCTAAGTGTTATCACACATGTGCGAGCATGTATCGAGGAAGTTGATGAAAGGGACATGTGTAAGAGGTAAGTGGATTTGTGATTCATATGTGTAAAAGGTAGAGGGCTTGTAAAAGTGGAATGTTTATAACATGTGAAAGAGGTGATGGAAATTTGTATGCTCCCACGTGTGTGATCAAGAGGAGGGTGGCTTGTGAAAATAACATGTCAATGACATGTGTAAGGAATAGAGAGTTGTCATCTTTTACATGTGAGCTCCAAATAAAATATTTAGATACATGTGTAGTTGGAAGTGGGGAAAAGTGATATGTGCATGTCATATGTCACATGTCTATTAGAGATGGAATTAAATATTGGGAGAAATGTCATATGTGGGAAAAGATAAATTTTTAACTGGAATAAATGTTAATGAAGTTAGGAATAAAAGAGATTAGGTAATAGGTCCAGGATTAACTTACTAATTAGGATTTAGAAGAGATGGGGATAGTAGCCTAATATTTAAAAATAATTAAATAAATATAAATTTATTTAATTAAAGGTGAGGATAATGATAGAGCATAAATTTAATGAAATAAATGTAAATTTATTTAAATAAGGGTGGGGGTAAAGGTAAAGGATCAATTAAATAAATTATAAAATATTTATCTAATTGGCTAGAGTGTGATAAGGTTAATTATGGTTATGTGTGGACAAATTTAGGTGTCTACATAAACAAATTCACCATCTCCTACTAAACATACTCCACCTAAAAAGGTACCTTTAGAGGATGATTGGGATCCAAGGATTTTTTTAGTGGCAATTATTCACCAATTGGTGAATATGTCTTCATCAGCATATAGAAATTGGCGAATAAAATGCTCATTTATTGGTTGACCGGTTCGCCCATAATTTATAAAATACATGTTTAGTGGTCAAATTGTTCGCCACTATTTTTACATAATTTTAGTACTGTAGTCAGGTTCTTCACCCATATTTCTATTGTATTTTACTCTTATTCACCACAGATTAAATTGGGTGTATTTATCGAGGATCACCATTCGCCAAAGGCCCATTGTCCCAAGTGAAAATTTTATTTACACTAGGACCCAATTCACCATGCATCATACATAATCGTGTCCCAAATTCCCACCCTATTCACCCAGTCAATTATTTGAAATTACGTGGGGTTGGCCAAATATTAGTTGTTATCATAAGCAATTGTTGGCCCCTTCGCCAAAATGGACGATGGAGATTATGAGGCAAAATATGATGGCTGATATGAAAATGGTTTACTTGTAGTTGTCTATTTAAGAGATATAAGTTTCATTATTGAAACATGTCAGAGAGAAGGAGACTTCAAGAGATTTAGTAGTACAAAAATTCAGTTGATTCTGAGCTCACAATTGCGATCATTAGCGAACCGGAACAACTATGAGTCTGTAGTATCTTATTCAAGTAAAATTTTATTGCAACCTTAATTTTTTGGAGATGTCACAGTCAAAGTTAAACATGAAGAGGACTATTGAAGGTGGAGATGTCCAAGAGGGTCCAACAAAATGTAGAAATATATCTTCATACTTTAGCAGGGGCAGACGCAATAGTGTTGGTCAAAGTGAGGAAGGTACATCATTAGAGGAACCTGTACAATCTCAACCTACACAGGAGTCTAATCAACAAATTGGGGAGCCTAATAAATCTGGTGACAAACTTGTGGAACATGATATCTCTGATGAAGATGACCTTGAAGAAGAATTTCAAGTAAATAACTAGTACCAAGATGAATCGATCGACTTCGGTGATGATAATGCTTCAATTAACAGTAACACTAAAGGGAGAGGAAAATCAAAAGAAAAAATTGATCATCAATGGGAGATGTCGAGGAGATTTAAATTTGATTGGTGGCAAAGTATCCATTCATTGAACCCATGGACAATCCAATTGTAGGTGAGCTGCCAGTAGAATGCAGATGTACGATTTGTAGTTGGAAGTATAAAAAGGAAAAGCGGTTGCAGCTTAAACTAGACACCATAGAGAAACATGTTGGTAAGGTTTATGAAACCGCAACTGTAGATGGAAAGGAAATAAAATTGGTAAGATATAAAAAAAAGGAGCAATGTCAACATAAAAGGAATGTTGAGGAATATTATTTGTTTTATAAATTTAAGACTAAGCCTCATGAAGTTCAAGGTTCTATTAATGTTATTTTTGCAAAAGCAAGTGAAGTAGAAGAACGCGGAAAAATTGTTCAATTAAGTAATGTTTTCCATATTTTGAGTAGAGGGCATCCAATAAAAGACTATCCAGAAATGAGTGGTTTGTTACACTTTTTGAAAGTTCCTAACTATCATGTCACTCATTGTTCAATAAACAGTGGATGGAAATTGGCAAGTTGTATTGCCTAGGTTGAAATAGAAGATGTAAAGAGAAAATTAAAAGAGTCAACCTTTATTCCATTGTCCTTAGATGAAGTTATGACAATAGATAATACATCATGGTTATGCATGCATGTTTTTACTATACAGAATAATGTTCGCCAACCACATCTACTAACTGTTGCAAAATTGAGGGACAATGCGACATCAGAAACTTTATTTCAATTAGTAAAGAGCCATTTAATTGAATATGGAGGTATGGATGAATTGACAATAGTGAAGAATTTGATCTGTGTTGGAGCGGATGGAGCTTCAGTAATGCAAGGCCAAAGGAATGGTCTTTTCATAAAGATGCAGGCTTCTTGTTCACCATATGTTGTTGGCATTCACTGTATGGCCCATAGGATGAATCTTTCTTTTAGAGTTGTGAAAAAGTTTTTGTTAGGAATAGGAACACTGAGAGGGAGGGGGGGGGGGGGTGGGGGGTTGAATCAGTGTTCACTGTATATTTATCTTTTTACTTTAATCTTTAAATTGAACTTAAATGCTTAAGTACTGAAATGAACATCCACATAAATATGAAACATGAAATCAACACATAACACCAATGTGGTTACGAGGAAACTCAAATAGGTAAAAACCCTGGTGGGAATTGACACCCACTAATATTTTGTACTAGTGTTTAGTGATCCTTGTTAGAAGATCCTTAACCCTATTAGGAGTTGTTTTACAATGTATTAAGTACAGTAGACCTTGTTAAGGGTCAGACCCTGTTAGGAGTCTTTTACAATAGTCCATGTTAGGGGAGTGGACGCACTATCCTAGAGCTCACTGCTCAAGTGATCAAGGCTACAACCTTCTGATCTCAGATACACACTATATCTGCTGGATGAACTGTCACTGTGACACTGCTTGTTAGATCAGTTCCTTTGATGTGTTGATTCTTTGACCTCTTGCAAAGATCTAATACATCTTATAGACTCTTCACACACTTTTTCTCTGCTTATCACAACTCTATATCAACTACCATCCTAATTACAATGGGCACA
This sequence comes from Chamaecyparis obtusa, assembly GCA_027943335.1. Lineage (NCBI taxonomy): Eukaryota > Viridiplantae > Streptophyta > Pinopsida > Cupressales > Cupressaceae > Chamaecyparis > Chamaecyparis obtusa. The sequence continues at coordinate 507,209 of BSBK01005480.1, forward strand.
TCTCATATTTATATGTGCATACAAAATAGACAACTAGGTTGGCTCTTAGACCTATTACATACAATGCTTCCAAATGAATTGGATCAAGTGTGTTTACAAAAAAAAATATACATATGTTGGAAGCCTAAATACAATAGGCACATAGCCTTTACATCAATAGAATATAACCACAACTCAAAATGATAATAGTCGGCGGTTTACTTTGTTCTTCACTGGCACTCACTGGCTGTGTAACTTCATCTGACTGTATCTTCCTCATACTTGCATATCTAATCATGCACTCATAGACTAAGCATGAATATAGTCTAACTAACTTAACTTCTAGGGTGCACATCATAACTTGGTCGTACACACGTGCGCTGATGCTCTGAGCTGTAGGAACTTTTTACACTATCCAGTCTTCAACACTTAACTGATTTCTGGTCTTCTCATCAAGTGTGTTGACTCCAAACTGCTATATGACTTTGTTTCCATAATGAAAACACTATATTAAGTCATATACATCAGTATAGCCAACTTTCCAACAATCTCCCCCTTTTTCATTGATGGCAACAAAGGAATATGGTCAAGCTGCTAACTGTCCTTAATACAAAAAACTTTTTGTCATCTATACATATACTTATATCTCCCTATACATATTATGATCCATATTCTATACAAAACTCCCCCTTTGACACTAATGACAAAGGTGTTTCAAAAATTGTATCTATACATACTCACTGAGGGAAAACATCTAGATATGCTATCTTTAGGTTTTGGATCTCCTTCTTCCAAAATGTGATCAAAGAGTTTACTATCTGGAGATGGGTGCATAGTGCATACTATAGCTTCTCTATCTTCTTCAAGTCAATGTTAGGACCATGATCATATGTTACCATTACGGTGGCTATGTCCTTGATGTTCTAATTGAGTATCTAATGAGGGTGCAAGAGCATTCCTGAGTTGTGTTTGCCTTGCCCTGATCTTTGCCATTTCTTTTTCTTCCTGCTCAATATTTTATATTTGTCATTGGTACACATTATTACACATGTTTACATCTATGGATGTATCTTTCACTAAACTCTTGACTTTCTCAATCATAGCTTCTACCTCTTTTATCTTCTTGAAGTGGGCATCAGTAAGCTTATCCTGATCCATGCATTCTGCAATGATTCTTCTTCCTTGATCTACAAATTCTTTCAAGGATGCTTGACCAGTCTTAAGTGAGCTGAGTTTCTCATTAATTCATTCAACCTCTTCTTTAGGTACTTTTCTTCTACAACTAGGGATGAAGATTCTTCAAGGGTTGAGAAATTACTTTTGAAATGTGAGATGATTGTACTCACATCATCAACAGAATGTATTTTTGACACTTTCTTGTCCACTGGAAATAAATTGTTTAGAATTTTTACTGATTCTACCAGGAGGGGATTCCTCATCACTTGTTTTTCTTTGGCCTTTTCCATGGCTAGGACGCTAAATTTTATCAGATCTTCTTCTTTCCATGAGTCCAAACTGGATGTGTCAGGTGTCAAAATTGACAACAATGTTGCTAAAGGAGTGATGGGAGTTTTGTCCATCACTTCTTGTTTCACCTTGATTAGCTCTACTGACATTTCATCCTTTTTCTCACTTTCTTTTACCTTTTCTTCTTCTTTCTTTTCTTCCTCTTTTTGTATTTTTTCTTTTTCTATTTCTTTTTCTTGTTATTTATTTTCTTCCATCTTTTCTTCTTCTTTCTCATCATCAATCAATACTTCTACTTGATGAGTGGGAGGTGTGTTGCTGCATAACATTTTAGCTTCTTGTGTGCTCACAAAAGCTTCCTCAAACTTATCCAAGTCATTGTCTGTGGCTGCCATTGCAATCTCTACATTGTCAATGAAGATTGTATCATCTTTTTATGTATCTGTCATGGGCATAGACTTTACTACCTCTATAGGTTTTACCATTGTAGGCACTAAATCCTGGGGACCTGTAAATGGTATATTGGAGGTCTCTACTACTTTGCTTACTAGGTGCTTGAGTGATGGGTGCAGACTGAGGTTTCATGTGTTTCTCTAAGAATACCTTCTCAAAGGCCTTCTCTGTTTCCTTTGTTATCATCTCATAGTCTTTATTCCTAATGTGTAGTGTTCTCATCTTTTTCCTTAAGTGTGGCTTCACCAAATTCAATATCAATGTCTTTTCTTCAATAGAGCATACTGGAAGATTGGAATCCAGTGTTTGTTCCCTGATTCTAAAGTCTTCTTCAGTGGCTTGTCTCTTTAAGGTATCCATAATCTCCCATACCTTATCTGGGATAACTATCTTCAATTCAAGAACTATCTTCTTGAATTTTATCGTGTGTTTGATCAGCATCTCATGAATCTTTGACTTATCAATTTCATGATATTTGTCATAAAACTTGGGTATCTAATCTAGCCTTCCTTCTTCTACTACTCTAGTCCTTAACACTTGAAGACTAGGTATGAATCCTACTTCCGGAGGTGGCTGTACATTTTTCAATTTTCTTCTTGTGGCTCTAGCTGAAGGGTGACTTGTGGCAGTTTGTTTTCTCCTCTTGGGCATCATAGGAGATGCATCTATGGACTCAATATCAACTGTAATAGTGGGTGTAGGACTAATATCATCAATTTTACCCTATTTATCCTTTGGATCATTAGTCTTCACAATCTTTACCTTTTTCATCTTGGGATCATCAGACTTAGCTTCCACTGTGGATGCACTCTCAATTTCCAAAGCAATCTTTTCTTCCCTTGCTTTGTCTAGGTCTTCTTATGTTACTCCATGAATTCTGAGTATCTCAGATGTAATCTTAGAGGATTTCCTCTTAGTTGTTTTGTTGTTCAGTTTAGCATCTATCTCTCTTGTCTTCTCCTCATAAGTTCCCCATCTTGGCTCATTAGGGTCAATAGGAGCTGAAATAAATGCTTGAGCATATGCTTCCAAAACTTGTTCATCTACTTCATATCCAAGTGGATGAATCCACTTTGTTCTAGGTACAACTATCTCCATGCATGCTATATCAATTTCAACCATAAAACAAATAGTATCCTTGTATTTCTCAACTATGTTTTCTAGAATTTTGTACCACATTTGCATCTTGACCCTGAAGGTCTTCAACTCCAATGTTATGTAATCTATCAAAGTACTTTCAGTGGATACCTTGTAAGATATCTATGGCATGGTTGGAATGGACTTGTCCAAATATGAATTTGATACTTTCCCAACTATATGAAGGTACATGTAGATGATCAAAGACCCAAACTTGAATATCTTGGTCTTATCATGCTTGATTTCCTTGATGTTGTCAATCAACTCTGTGTGCAAGATCTCACACATATTGAATTCTCCATCTTCCTTCACAAGTCTAATGGTTGCTAGAATTGTGGTCGCAAACACACTATTCACCTTGTTGGTGTGTTGAAACTTGTATCCAAGTATCATGGACATCAATTTGATGTCAACTTGCTCAATAGGCTCAATTTTCATCCCACACCTATCACTCCTTTACTTACATGTTTTCTCAACAATTTTCCTGACATCCTTTCCCATAGGAAGGATAGTGCCAGACTTAGATAGGCTTGTCATCTCATATATTAGGTCAGTAGTGATTCTTACTGGCACATCACCTATCCAAAATAGGTCATCATGAATTTTGCTCAAAAGTATTTTAATCCATTCTCTCTCACAGAACTCATATGTCATAGCATACTCCACTATAGGGTGATCATACCACTTTGCATATTCATCTAAGAAGGTTTTTTCTAGTTTTAACATGGTCTCCATGTGCACCCTTAGTTTGTCCAATCCTACTAGTTCCTTCTTGCAATAAATGTATGCCCTAATGTCTTTAACATGCATAATGCCCATGGGCATGTGGGAAAATGCTCCCTCTAAATCATCTAGGGTAGACTTAAATGGATGCTTCTTGAACACATATCTTTTCTTTTCTACAACATCAAATACTATGGGAGTGGCCATCACTTACTTGTTTTATCATTTTCCAAATGTTCTCTAAGATAATCTAAAGACTTCTGAATTGGCACGATGAACTAGGGTTTATGCAACCGATTAAATGAACTGCTAATTACTAATAGATCAATCTCCAAGTCTTCACAATAACTTCTAAGGCTCCTTCTACTCTCCAATAGCTCTAATTTCAAATGCAATAAGTAATCAAAAAAAATTTTGTGTACTTAAAAGTGAAAACTCCACCATTAATTCTTGTCGCGTAAACCAGGTTGTCACTTAGCAGTTTCTATCTTCCATTCTGCAAAGAATCAGCTAGTGCGCTCTTGCATGAAGGTTTCTCTAGTCTCCAAAACCTTAAGTTCAAAGGCACATACTCTGAGAGTGAGTATACCAACCACGCAGGGGTCTAGAGCTAAATTAGCTCCCCCTATGACCTTGAGGGCCATTCATCCAGATGTAGAGGGTGCATCCACTTTGGATGCATCCAATACATACTCATCAACCTTGTCCTTCTTTGTTTCTGACCAAATCAAGCTCGCATCTTCTAAAGCTTTCACAAAATTGACTTCTCCTTCAGGATCAAAAATTGGTTCTTCTAGCTTTTTAGGGCTTTCCTAACGTTGCGTCCTTAATCTATGGAACTCTGAGATATGTCTTGCCTTGTTACAAGAGTGAAAAATGACTGGAGGCCTTATATTTCTTGATGCATTGACATGAGTCACCATCTTACATTGTTTAGCTAAGTGACCATTATAGTTACATATCTGACATGTAACATTCTAAGAGATTTTTACATTTGATTGATTCTGATTTCTTTGATTATGAGTCCTGTTCTTTTGGCTTGTCTTGCAATTCATAGCTCTATGACCAAATTTATTGCATGAATAACAACAACCATTGAAAGGTCTTACCTCTATACAATTCCTTGCTATGTGTTCATGCTTATTACATGCATAATAGGTGTGGTCTATAGGCTTGTGCTCATTCTTAGGTGGTTTAGTATGATCCTTGGTTTAGCATCTGAGGTGCCTTCTGGTGCTTTCATTCTTGCTTTCATGTTATCAATCTGATTCTATGTTTCATTGTATCCAATGCAACTAGTATCTCCTTTAGCTTTTCTTGCATATAACTAAGATTCTATTAAATCAAAACTGGTGTGTAATTTATCAATGTGATTCTTAGCCTCTTTGAATTCAGATTCCAAGCTTTCCTTGTTGTTTCTTAGTTCTAAGATTTCCATGTTTTCTTGCCTCAATTCTTCATTCAGTTGAAGGTTCTCTTGGACTTGTTCATCATAGACTTCCTACTTGTTAGTCATCTTATCATCAAATTCTTCAAGTTGTTCTTTTAAGGATTTATTTTCTTCATTCAGCTTCTTAACCATTGTCCCTAGATCATTGGTAGAGCATTCTTTCAAATCTTTCCTTAGCCTTTTGATGACTAATTCAGCACCACTAAGTTTTTCCCTTAGTTCTTCAGTTTCTCTTTTAGATTTGTCTAGGTCTTCAAGAGCAGCTTCTAGATTTCTTTTTAGATGTTTCATTTCTACTTTTTCCATGATCTCCTCAAGTGGTTAAACTTCTTTGCTGAGGACTAGAGATTTGATACCAATTGTTAGGAATAGGAACACTGAGAGCGGGGGGGGGGGGGGGGGGGGGTGAATCATTGTTCACTGTATATTTATCTTTTTACTTTAATCTTTAAATTAAACTTAAATGCTTAAGTACTGAAATGAACATCCACACAAATATGAAACATGAAATCAACATATAACACCAATTTGGTTACGAGGAAACTCAAATAGGTAAAAACCCCGGTGGGAATTGACACCCACTAATATTTTGTACTAGTGTTTAGTGATCCTTGTTAGAAGATCCTTAACCCTGTTAGGAGTTTCTTTACAATGTATTAAGTATAGTAGACCTTGTTAAGGGTCAGACCCTATTAGGAGTCTTTTACAATAGTCCCTATTAGGAGAGTGGATGCACTATTGTAGAGCTCACTTCTCAAGTGGTGAAGGCTACAACCTTCTGATCTCAGATACACACTATATCTGTTGGATGAACTATCACTGTGACACTGCTTGTTAGATTAGTTCCTTTGATGTGCTAATGCTTTGACCTCTTGCAAAGCTCTAATACATCTTATAGACTCTTCACACATTTATGCTTTGCTTATCACAGCTCTATATCAACTACCATCCTAATTACAATGGGCACATCTCATATTTATATGCGCATACAAAATAGACAACTAGGTCGGCCCTTAGACCTATTACATACAATGCTTCCAAATGAATTGGCTCAAACGTGTTTACAAACAAACATATACATATGTTGGCAACCTAAATACAATAGGTGCATAGCCTTTACATCAATATAATATAACTGCAACTCAAAATGATAACATTCAGCTGCTTACTTTGTTCTTCATTGGCACTCACTAGCTATGTAACTTCATCTGACTGTATCTTCCTCATACTTGCATATCTAATCATGCACTCGTAGACTAAGCATGAATATAGTCTAACTAACTTAACTTCTAGGGTGCACACCATAACTCAGTCATATGCATGTGTGCTGATGCTCTGAGCTGTAGGAACTCTGTACATTGTCCAGTCTTCAACACTTAACTAATTTTTGATCTTCTCATCAAGTGCGCTGACTCCAAACTGCTATATAACTTTGTTTCCATAATGAAAACACTATATTAAGTCATATACATCAGTATAGCCAACTTGCCAACAATTTCCTTTAGTAAACAAGGTTGAAGATTTAGTAAGAGAGTTGTACTCATATTTTTGTCGAAGTCCCAAATGTTTTAGGGAATTTCAGCACTTTTCTGATGGAATTATCAATGGAAACAAGCTTCTTAAAGATGTTGATACCAAATGGATCTCTTTGGATGGACCAATGCATCAATTTTTTTCCAAATATCAATCTTTGATTGGACTAATATACGAAAATCAGGACAATGTAGAAAATCAGAGATGTGGCAACCTGCTTTGGAGGTTAAGCAATATAGAGACACTTTTGACTTTAGCATCTCTTCTTCCCATGCTAGAAGAAATGATGTTCATTATGAAAAAAGCCCAGCAAAGAGCCATGTATATTGCAGAATATGCTTACTTGCATAAAATGTCATGCCAAGCCCTCGATAGTCTCTATCGAAATGACCTTAATTTATCTAATGAAAGATTTAATCACTCACAAAAACTAATAGATTTGGACAATCTTGATAATTATTTAAAGATCATTGAAAATGTGGATTTATGTGTTTGTGTAAGGGGATTTCAAACACCAATGTACTATAGTGCCCCAAAGAAGCAAGCTACAAGAGGTACAAGGGAAGAGTTTACCAAGATCATCAAGTCTATACCAGGTAATGCAAGGGACATAGCCTTAGAGTTTCCTCTGAAATAAGATCCTGATTCCCATATGAACAATTGCTTGAGGCCATGGCAAATGTGTTTCCTCAATATTGGTCCTTAAACTCTAAGGAAGATTATTGTAATAGGCTGATGACTTTGATAAAGGAATTTTGCAAATCTGTAGAATTCAATGGAGTGACTATCAATGGAATTTTAGATGAGGGTCTTCTTAGATAGCAATCAGGCACTTTTGCAAAGACTATGAAGCATCAATATCAATTAATGCATAACCCACATGAAGAGGGCTCGGCAACAAGGCTTTGGACAGAACTAAAATAGAGCACAATGTTGCATGAAGAAATTTTAGAGTTCTTAAAGCTTGTTGATCTATGTCAAACCATGATATTGGGTTCAATGGAGGATGAGAGAGTTTTCAGTGCTGGGGGCTTCCTAAAATCAAAGCTAAGAAACAAACTAGACAAGAATTTGGAAACATGCTTGAGGGTCTACACATCTAGGTATGATGTCAATACTTTTCCTTATCAAAAAGAAATGGAAATCTGGAAGAAAAGATGCAAAAGAAGAGGGTTGGGCAACACCATTAAACAATCTTCAATAGTGACTCCAAGTGGGACAAGTATAGGTGGTGATGGGAGTCATAGAAGCGGAGGTCAAAGTAAAGAAGACATAAACGAAAATGAAGAGAACAATGAAGGAAGTGGAATACCATAATTGGATGATGATGACGATGTGGAGATGAATTGGCAAATTTAGGAAATGTCTGCTAAATTAGCAGTAGCAATCAATAGGTATTTTTTGAACTTATTAACTACTATATCCTATCATTCAATGTTCATTTTAGAAAAGCAAGAATGTATTATAATTTATGTTTCATCATTAAAATTTGAGAACAAAGAGTATTATTATTGTAGAGTGTAGTTTGTATCATGTCATCAATGATCATTCATATTTGATTCTTGAATGAAATTTTGTATTCCAATAGAATATAACAAAGTAAATCAACTAAGAATAATTGAATAAAATAGACTAACTCAACATACATTGAATTGGAAAACATGAAAATTAGATAGAGCACAATTTTTTTTGTATTCATTTGCAATATATTACAATTTATAGTAGTTCAAAATTCAGAGAAAACTTTGTAGGCCAGTCCAAAAATCCTCTGATGGTAGAACAATTTGGTTCATAGTATAGTCACACTCCTGCAACTTCGTTAGCAATTCATATTTGGAAGTGTGACTTGACAGCACTGTTGCTTCTAAAACTCCATTCAAAGTTCTCACTGGTTTGATGAAATCCATGAATGTATCAGGAGATATGTCTGTAGGAAGAAAGCGTAAATCAATATTTATTTTGTCCTGCAACCTTATTTTGTAATTTTCTCTTCCAATGAAGTTATTTGTGTCAAATCCCTTAGGCAAACCAAGACTTTCCATATTCGCTTTCCTTTGTTCCATCTTTGTGATCTTCTCCTTAGCTTTGTCATCCAATTCCTGTGCTTCCCATAGCTTCTCACATTTTTGAATGATACTTGATACCTTTACTGAGGCATCAAGGCAGTTGCTAATTCCCTTGTTTAATAGATAACTATCACTCTTACTATAGAGTTGTTGCATAATATCTTTTGCTTTCTTTTCTTTCTTGACAACATCCATGTTTTGTTCAATGTTCTTATGGAGCTTCAAATAAAATACTCTCATACTTTGAAGCATTTCAAACCACTCATACAAGCTATTAGACCACCAATATTTGGCCCCAAATGTGTTCTTTTGCAATCTTCACTAAATTATTATTATTATTTGTTATAGTTTGAATTGTATTATTGGCCTTCTTTAGTTCTTCTGCCATTTTTTCACAATTATTTTTCTCTTCCACTACTTTGTGTTCCCAATGATTGGCTTTATCTGCCTGAGAGTCCAATTTCTTTTGCAATTCCCGGTTAGAGGCAGCATTACTCTCCACGGTTTTAAATAACTTTTCTGAACTGACTCTTTCTTCCTCTAGTTTTTTAATAATTTCTAACAATTTTCCCCTTAGTGCCTTCAGCTCCTACTCTGCCTGCTCATGTTCCTTCACTACTGCCTCTACATGTTCCTTCTATGTATCTGTTGATGTAGAGGTCAATTTTTTAATCTTTTTCTGTAATTCTTTCAAACTATTCTCTTAAGCTTTCCTCTTTGCTTTTTCATTGCCAATGTCTGCCTGTAACTTTTCTATATTTTTCTCAAGCTTGCTTTTCACTCTTTCTAGCTTTAGCAGTGCACTATAGACCACTTGGTTTGTAGACTTTGACACATTGATTTTATCCACATTTTTAACTTTGGAAAAATCCATTTGGAGAGTGCTAACTTCAAATTCAGACGGATCTATCTAACTCTCTCATGGGTTTCCATCTTTATTTGGTGGAATAACAACCATGAACTCCATCATGTCTCTTTTTGGGTCATATGTTGGTAAAACCCTGTTGGATATAGGTTGTTCCTCTATAGCTGCATTAAGGGTACAAGTCTACAATGTCTTCTTTATTTCCTTATTCTTGGTTCTTGTTTCTGCAAATTTATTATAGAAATCTTTGAAATGAAAATCTAGTGTTGCAGAAGGATTTGAATGTTTGAAAGGTGAACTAGAGGCAGAGCTTGCAATTCCTATTGATCTAACTAATGCTCTTTGAGGATTTAAACTTGTAGAGGGTTTTGTTGAACCTGAAACTACAAACAGTTCTTTAGGATCGAATGTTATTGTTGTCATTATTCTAGAAATGGAAAGCTTTTGCTTCTTGACACTATCTTCTTCTATGGGATTCTGTGTAGATTATAGTGGCCTCTTTAGAGAGGGAACTTGTTGTATAAGTTTCCCAGTCCCACTAGCACCAGTGCCACTACTAGACCCAGTAGCAGTACAACACCCAAGGCCTACACCATAATCATAAGCATTTTTTTCTATGTCAATTGTATTCCAAACACCTTCTCCTGTGGGACCCAAACCACCACCTTTATAACCCATTTTTTCCACTTTTATTGCCCCTTTTCTATATACATTTTTTTGATCCTCATTGGTTCCACTCTGACTCCCAGTCCCTGGAGTCAATGCAATTGGTGGATTATCATCCTCAGTTTCTGCATTATCATCCTCACTGTCGTATGTCATGTTAGGATGCTCCAAATTCCACAATTTGCTAAACTCTATATCCTCGTCTATTTCATCCAGATCTTCACTGGTCTTTGGTTCACCAAGATCCTTTCTCATACTCCAAAAATCATCCATTTTCATTCTAGTCCATTTTCTATCCTTACAAGATTTTTCTATTCTCTTTTGTTTTTTTATGTTTGATGGATGAGCAGCTTTTTCGTAGAAATTGTAGGATATCCTAGGCTGTACAATGCCCTAGTTTATTGTTGTCATAATTTGTGATGACAACTATTGAACTAAAATGTTTTCCTCACTAGAAACTTTCTCCATCTCTTTTGTAACGTCATCCTAGGTATCCTTGTTTTTCAACTTCTCCAGCAATGGTTTACTTTCATGTTGAAATAAGTTTGCAAAGTTCTTATTAGCAACAAGCATTGTTTGAATGACATTGAGTGGATCATACTTCCAGTACCACTCTAAATCAAATTGAAAAATATCTTAAAAAAACTTTGCCACTTCGAATGCCTTTCTCTTAAATGTTAACCCTCTAATTGAGAAAGGTAAGGAAGGGAATATGCTCTTCTTTGATTGGTCAATGAAGAGTCTATTTGTGCTCTCTAGTTGTACTACATATTCTACTACAAACACCCTATTTGTCACATGCATTGGAAGTTTGTGGGGTTGTAGTTCTGATTCGTAAAACCTTAGCATAGTGTATTCTTCCACTAAGTACCAGTCAGCCAATTGAATTGTGCTTCCAAGTTGGATGCAATCCCTACATGAAGTAGACAATTTGGGCATTGGAGTGCTTGTTATTTTTTTGTACAATGGTGCCAAAAAGATGTCTACAAAATTACTGTAATTCCTTCTGTTATCATACATTCTTATCTAAGGTGTCCAGTTATATATTGGAGTACCTATTGCCCTCTAAATTTCAAGCTTGTTGCCATTGCTCATTAATATTGCAGCATGCTTGGCTAGCAAAAGATAGCACAAGTAGGTTGTGAACCTAAATGTCTTAGAATCACCTCTTTTAATCAATGCTAATTATTCTTGCATTGATTGAACCACGTGTCCAACAAAATTATATCTTACTGGTTCATTGACACAATGGATATCCCAAATGAAATGAAGAATGTTGGCACCCACTTCCCTATTGTTTTCCAGTCCCATGCAAAATGCAAGCGAGGATATAGTATCCTGAACCCATGGCACAAAAATGTTAAAATCATAAGGAGGCTTATGGTTCTCACCCAATGAAGCCTTTGCCTCTGCAACTATTAGACCCTTTATAAATGAATCTTTTGTGTTTGGTGGGACTACCTCATATTGCTCTGCCAACAATCCCAGGTCAATATGGACATTACAGTTTTGTCAGTCAAACCCTAGGTCTAGCAAACTGAGAAATTCTTCCTAGGTTATTGATAAAATTTCTTCCTATTTTTTTTATTCACAATTGCTTTTCTTTCTTCATCATAATTTTCTACACAAATCAAGATAATTTCTAGGCAAGGGAAAACTTTGGGTAACAGCATGTGACCCAAACCAACATCCCACGAAGCAACTTTATTGGTTTTTGCACCTATCACTGGGTTAAATTTTATAAAATCAAGCCTCTTTGGCCCAATTGCCTTACTGCACAATGAATGTTTAATTGCTATAACTCTCCTTTAACCATCAATAATAGGATCATAAAAATTGTGATACTCATCAATGAAACTAGGGATTTCTACTAGTTTTCTGCAATCTATTAAAGTTTTCCCATCTGCTTGCCCTTGGCCTTGAGTTTTCACTTTCCCCATTGTTCTTCGGAAGAATGAAAAAACATAGATTCATAGATATTTACTAAAAAAATCACAGATAATAACTAACTAATTAAGAAAACCCCAATTTAAGAAAACCCCAATTGTACATGCAAGAATTAAAATTTCAAAATCAAGTTAAACTAAATTATACATGCTAGATATGTTACCCAAAATTAAACTTTGAAATCTGGATAAATAGAAGTTAGAATGGCTAAGGCTCTCACAAATTACAGTCTCAAAATCTTCGGTGACAGTTCAACAATTCTTTTTAGCTCTACTGCTACGAGTCAATAGTTTTTTAAAAAGAAAATTTTTTTGAGACCTTTCGTTAAATGTAATGGTTGAATAGATGTAATTTGGAATCACCTCTATTTGTGTATGTGTGGGGAAAATGTAAGATTCACTCCTAAATCCAAATTCCCAAAGGAGAGATCCAATTTGATCAACCAAGAGGTTAATACACAATTGAATCAATCTATGAAGAATATGAAAGAAAGAATAAATCCTATACTTCCCTATAGTTGGATCAAGCTTGAAATCTAAAATAATTGAAGTGCAAATACTAACCTTGAATTAGGGCAGATCTGGAAAATGCTAAATTATGGCTTCTATATGAACTTTCTGAAGATTCCATCACCTTTTTTGGATTGGAAATGTCGAGGTGGACAAAACCCAGAAATCTTTTCTCCAAATTCACACAGGTCAACTTTGACCTTTTAAAAGGTCAAAGACCATGTTATTTATTTGAAGTCTGATTCTGATTCTGTTCGTAGATCCTGAAAGATTTTCAAAAAGGGTATCTGAATTCGCTCTCAAATCTAAGATTTCACACCTGTACTTGCAAGAAAATGGGGGTTTTTGGTTGTATGGGGGGTTTGCCTTGGTCAAACCCCAATTTAGGAATTAACTTTGAAATTGAATTGAAATATATTGTACATAAACAAAGTAATTGAAACAAATCATCTCGCTTATGTTGAAGTCCTTGTAGAGGATTTGAATCCTCAAATCCACAAGTAAAAATGCTTCAATGAATGTAGGATGTCTCCAATCAATGGTATTTTGATCTTCAACACTAATCTTGATTTGATCTTTGCATATGAGAAGGTTTGAATGAATGGAGAAGGATGAATCTTCAAGGAGGCTCCAAAGAGATTGAATCCTTCAATAGCTAACAATGGAACTCCTTGATGGATGAATACTTGAACACTTGAATGCTTGAAGACTTTCTTGCACTTGAGAACTTGAGAGCTTGATTGCTTGAGATGTGATGTAAACTTGATATGAAAATGAGAGAGGAAGGCCTCCTTTTATAATGATCTAGGGCACACTCCTCTAGATGGGCCACCTTGAAGAATTAAATCCCAATTAGGTCCTCACCTTTAGAAAATATACCTTGATTAAATACCATTAAAGGATTTACCATTTCGGAACCCGAAACAATAGACCCGGAGGCAGGAAATAAATTTCCCGAAAGCCAAATTTTTGGCAAATGAGATTTTGAAATCCTAGCGAGAAGAGGTCAAGGTCGAGGTTGACCCTAACCTAGTTAGGGTTGAGGTTGACTTTGACCTCACACCCTAACTTTGTCAGGATTTGCAGCAGAGGTTCCAAGAGATGCCAAAGATGCAGGATTTGATATCAAAATAGTACCCAGTGTCAGGAATAGATAGAAAATCCTTGGAATGATGTGATGAAGGACTAGGAGGTCTCATTTATGAACCCTACCTAGAAAATAGAGCCATGGAAGACGGAAAATCAAGAAATTCCTTAAGACCTTAACCCTAATTTCACCTAGAATGAAGAAACCAAGTTCAAAGAAGAAGTGGAAAGTGGGGAGAAAGCCAAATACATGCAAAGACCCAATCAAGGTTCTTAACATGACCCCAAACCACTTACTCGGAGGGATAAATGCTCTTATCATGGAAGTGCTTCCATTTTAAGATGATACATTAAGCCCCCACTTTAGCAAGAGTATGGACTCGATGCAAACTCTTGGTAAAGGAGATAAAAAATAACAAGATAATCTTATCATAATCTAAGGGACAAAGAGAAATCCCAAGCCCCCAGGGACTCAAGTCTTCATCGACTCTTAGATCATAGATAAGAGAGACATCTCTAAAGAGAAAAAGAAAAAGTGTGATTACCTCACCCAATGAGAACTTATGTCCCATTGTGAACCACACAGGAAAAAGTTGCAACTAGAAAGATGGAATTGAACAGCCTAGTGAATGTGGCTACTCACTAGTCAACCCATCAAGGATTTATCCTTAGCAATATTCTATTCCATAAGAATAAATAAAAAACAAAATAGATCCAGTCTTAAGGACACTTCCAACCTTAAGGGATCACAATATATGTGTATTTGAAACTAGAGCGATCAAGAGATCCTAATATAAATTCATACTTTAAGGATTAGTTCTTAATCCAAAAAGAAAGATTGAAAAGTAAATTTAAAGTGTGTGTATTCCTCAGGATTTAGCAACTTATGTGTGTAAAAGATTTAGCATGTTTTGAATTTTTCATAAGTGCATGTGTGTAATAAGTGAGAAAAGCATATGCCTATTAGGAATGAATGCTAAAGCCTTTGGAAATCATTCTATAGCAGTGGTTGTTGCATTCATGACTATGATTGTCATTGATGTCAACACAGTGATATTTTGGAGTTTAGCAGAGTAGCAGGCATAGTTTTGTTTTGCACACATGTTATATTGTAGATTGAGTTATGCATAGTTGATGGTATGTTCTATTTTGTGTTATTAGCCTATGGTTAAGAGCACAAAAATAAATTCATTTATTCATGAAGGTTATAAGCATTTTGGTGGAAGTAGTATTCTGGCAGTATTCTTGTGTAGCGGTTTTTGGTAATCGGAGGATATCTCCTAACCGAGATGGAATCTGATTCTATGCAGTTAAAGGGAAGTTTGAGACTCATTTTTGGTGATGTGGTTCATAGCACAAACTTTGAGGTCACGTGATTGGAAAGTTATTGTATCTGGAAGTCGGCAGTTTTATGTAAATTTGATGTAGCGTGTTGAAATTATTATTTTGTATTTACATGCCGACTCATTTGTAATTATTTGAGTGTGGTATAAAGGAAGGAATGTTTTATTTGTTATGTGTGTATTGTAATAGTTGTAATATGAAGTTGTAAAATTTGTGATGCGAATGTATGCATGAAGTGAAGAAAAGAGCTAATTCAGTGATGAAGGAAGACTTGCAAACTACAGAGATCTGGATTTGTGATCTTGTGAAGCAGAGAGTGTGGTTTTGGCACAGTATGGAGATAACATATTTCATATTATTCTATTGAATAATCCTAAGATCTATTGGACAATGAGTTCAGAGATCTTGCCTTGAAGTTGTTTGGGCAGTGGGTCCTTCTGTCTTCCATAACTCCTAACAGGGTTAGAATCTTTTAACAGGGATTCAAAATCTCCTAACAAAGATTCATATGTACTGAATGTATTTCATAAGACTCCTAACAAGGTCCATCCTCTAACAGGGAACTTTCATATCAGTGCATCATTTTGTGGGCATCATTCCCACCGGGGTTTACTCTTTGATCAAGAGGTTCCCTAGTTAACATATCTTGTGTTATTGTGTCATTGTGTATGATTATCTTCTGATGGTTGGTTACTACATTATTTATATGGTTTAAAGTTGTTGAAGTTTATATTTAAGTTAATGGTGATAAATGGTTTAATTATCAGATAATTGATTCACCCCCTCCCCTCTCAGTTATCTTGGTGGTCTTTGCTTTCTAACAATGCCCCCATGTTAAAGTCATTACTGACACTTTAACAGGAGAAATGGCTTTAACGGAAACATAAACAACTCCACTGATTATATTTCCATGTCGAGATGCCCCCAGATGAAGACAAATCAAGGGAAATATCATAGAAACATATAGAGAACATGGAAGGGATCTACCTACCGTGGGGTCAGTATGATCATAAGATAATATATATATGATATTATTTGCAAATGAATTGACATCATTCCCCAAAGGAAGTAGAACTACAATCACAAAGGAGGAAAGATCACATAAGATATACAAAGAAGAATCTTTTTGGACCATGACATGGAGACCAAAAAGATTTAGTGCTACCATATCTCAAATCCAAGCAGGTTACACAAGGAAACATTTATGAACAATAGCACAGTTACAACATAACATTGAACAATGCATAGAAGAGTAGAGATACATATAGAAGAATTTGAACAATAGCTTTGATTCCTTCATCACCTTGTACCAACTGAGTAACAAGGATCATATAAAAGAATCTAACAACATTTAGCAATCACATTCTGGGAGAAGCATAGTACAGCAAGAAAACACACAACAAAGCTACCACGAAGGACAAGCCTCTCAAGAATTCTGTCTACTTTCCCCATCTCCTTGTATATCATTTAGGGTAGGTGGGTAACTCACAAGAGGGACTATATCCAACATAGTAGGAATGATAGCCAGTTCCAAACAAGGATCCTCTTGAGAATCACTATGTTCAATACTAGGTGTAAGAGTTAATTGAGATGAAAGCATATTCAGCAAATCAATGTCAATGTCAATAGTCTCATATTCATCAGTAACATTATTAGTATCATCAAGAGTATCTTCATCATCAAAATTAATCAAAATAGGATCTAATATACAAATAGAATCATCATAATCATGCATGTGAACATCATTATTAGTAACAACATTATGCATAGGTGTATCTGCAGAAAGTAGAGATATTTTAGCTTTAGCATGAGCATGATGCTTTTTACGACGTTCATTATTAGATCAGTTACATTTTGATTTATTTGAAATAGGTTGAGAACTAGGAGGAACAATCGCAGGATCATTCAAAGGTTTTGTAGGAATATCAATAGGATTATCAACCATAGGAGGAGCAATCACAGGATCTTTGATAGATTTAGTAGGAGGAACTTGATTAACAGAACAAGAAGCCATAATGGAAGGAGGTATCGAAGGTGTAGGTAAAAGACCATGATTAAGATCCATAGGAGGTATGCTTAATTGAAGAATTTTATGATGCTTATAAGCTTGATACGATTGAAAAAGATTATCAGGGCGAGGAGGACATGAATGAGGTAAGGAAGGCCAAAAGAAATCCAGAGCAGCACAATCTCTAGGCCTAGAAGGTTGATATAGACTATGATTGATCATCTTCACTTCACCATCATGAATGAACTTAATACACTTATGGATAGGTGAAGCAACAGCATGCTTGGTAGTCAACCAAGGCAAACCTAGCTTCACTTGAAATTGATCAGAAGTAGGAACCATAATGAAGGTAGTGTTCACAAGTTTTCCAAAAAGTTCAACCAGTAAAGTAATAGAACCAAATGAGGGATAAAGAAAACCATTACAAGTTTGAATCCACACATCTGATGTATCATAGAATTCACGTTGTAAGCTTTTCATAAAAATATTTTCTTCAGTGATAACATTGACTAAGGAGGTAGGATCAACAAGACAACCATGAGTAGGTATCTGAGCAACCCTAGTAGCAATGTAAAGGGGACCATCAGGAGCCTTAACAATCTCAGAGTCATCAAAGGTAATCAAAAGTTCTCGAGGTCTTTTATCCTTAATTTGTTGTCGCAGTTTAGGTTGAGGTTTTACTTTAGGTTTGGGTTTATCTTGAGGTTGAGATAGAACTTGAAGTGAAGGTTGAGGTGGAGATATAGGCTTAGCAACATGCTCCACTTGATTAATGACATGATTAAGATCATCCATCTTTGAATCATATACAATTTCCTAAGCAGATGGTTGAGCAATAGAATTAGTATCATGCGTAGGTAAAGGATTCATATAGATTTGAAGGTTCTGATTAGGAGGAGAGACATATTGATTCCCACTACTATTCAAATTATCAACAGATAAAGCTTTAGCATCAATGAGATCTTGGACCTTATGTTTTAAAGAATAACATCTCTCAGTATCATGACCATTCTGATGATGATATTGACAAAAAGCATTTTGGTCAAAAGATTTAGATGCAATCATAGTAGGTAAAAGAGGTCAAATAGGAGGTAAAGTAATCATATTAGTAGCTAACAACCTATTCATAATAGGTTTCAGAAAGAGGAGTAAACATACGATTTAATCGAAAAGCAGTGGATGCAGAAGTGGCATTATGAGATGCAACAGCAACCTGATCAGCAACTGCATTCGCTTGTTTGTTTATCTTGACATAATTGTTGAATTTTTGAAACTTATTTGGATGAGGAGCAGCATCACTCTTATCAATGGGAACAGGAGCCATTGGAGTGTTGCTCTCAAATTGACTCACTTGTAATTGATAATGATGAAGTGCTGCACAAAATTGTTGAAAAGAGGTAAATTTAGTAAGCAGAATCTTATCTCTAATATCCTTTTGCAAATTTGAAATAAACATATGTTGAATATCAATATCAGGAACAGGATAATAAATCTGAGAATGAAAATGCTTAAATCTACCAATAAATTTAGTTAACTTTTCTTTAGCACTTTGTTTACAATGCATTAAATCAGTCAAAGACACTTGCGGGCCAATATTGTTTTGAAATTATTGAATAAAGGCATTAGCAAGTTGTGGAAAGGAATCAATTGAATAAGGAGGTAAGGAACAAAACCATTGTAAGGCCTTGTCATGAAATGTTCTAGAAAATAGTTTGGCTACAATCCTATGGTCATGAGCATAATCACTACAAAGGATTTGGAATGTTTTAAGATGATGAAAAGGATCTCCCTTTCCATTATAATTCTCAAGATGAGGCATATCAACTTTCTGAGGAACAAGAGTTTAGATAATATCCCTAGACAAAGGATTGCCCATGTCACATGTAGGAATACTAAACTTGTTTTGAGTTAAGGAAGCAAGTTGTTGTTGTAAGGATGATACAGTTTGAGCCAAACTGATGATGGTGGAATCATTAGAGGAAATAGGAAGAGTAGCAACATTAGACACATTAGGTAAAGTGTAAGAAGCTGTAGGAATAGAAGACACAATTGGAGGAACACTAGGAACTACAGTTGGAAGCGGAGTGGAATAAGTGAAAGGAACACTATGATATGAAGGTTGTGATGTAGGAAGGGACATGGGAGGAACACTCATAAGAATAGAGGGAACCGTCACAGTCACCAAAGGAGGAGTATAGATAGGAATACTAGGTAAAGGATTAGAAGGAGGTTCAACACTAGTGATAGGAGTAGTGAAACCTAAATCTTGAGCCTCTTGAGTTAAAGGTTTAACATTGGAATGCACAAGATGAGTAATACCACGTAAGAGGTTAACACCTTGATCACTATCATGGAGAACTTTCTTAAGAGCCTCTATAGCTTGAATAGAATCTTGACTATGGTTTTCATGAAGAAGCCAATTACCCATTTTATCAAGTTCAGTGGAAAGTTTTTGGACTTTTTCAAGAGGAACCCTTAAAGCATCATCCTCATCATGAGATGAGTGAGAAGAGTTCTACTCCATAGTAGGATTAGAATCATGAAGAATCAAGTTATCATCGAGGATCCTAATGAAAGGAGAAGATTCAGGCTCAAAGGCACCCATGAGTCTACGACTTCTTCTAACTGGAATGTTATAAGTAGGACTAGTGGTAGTAAAGCTCATAAACCAATATAATGCAAATGAACTAAACTAAGAACACATAATGCACAAATATGAAATCTAATTAGCATACAAGATCAATCACAAAGGACAAATCTAATACTAACAAGATAAAAGAAAATCACCTCTATTTGTGTATGTGTGGGGAAAATGTAAGATTCACTCCTAAATCCAAATTCCCAAATGAGAGATCCAATTTGATCAACCAAGAGGTTAATACACAATCGAATCAATCTATGAAGAATATGAAAGAAAGAATAAATCCTATACTTCCCTATAGTTGGATCAAGCTTGAAATCTGAAATAATTGAAGTGCAAATGCTAACCTTGAATTAGGGCAGATCTGGAAAATGCTGAATTCTGGCTTCTATATGAACTTTCTGAAGATTTCATCACTTGTTCTCGACCGAAAATGTTGAGGCAGACAAAACCCAGAAATCTTTTCTCCAAATTCACACAGGTCGACTTTGACCTTTTAAAAGGTCAAAGACCACATTATTTATTTGAAGTCTGATTCTAATTCTATTCGTAGATCTTGAAAGATTACCAAAAAGGGTATCTAAATTTTCTCTCAGATCTGAGATTTCGCACCTTTACCTACAATAAAATGGGGGTTTTTGGTTGTATGGGGGGTTTGCCTTGGTCAAACCCCAATTTAGGAATTAACCTTGAAATTGAATTGAAATATATTGTACATAAACAAAGTAATTGAAACAAATCACCTCACTTATGTTGAAGTCCTTGTAGAGGATTCGAATCCTCAAATCCACAAGTAAAAATGCTTCAATGAATGTAGGATGTCTCCAATCAATGGTATTTTGATCTTCAACACCAATCTTGATTTGATCTTTGCATATGAGAAGGTTTGAATGAATGGAGAAGGATGAATCTTCAAGGGGGCTCCAAAGAGATTGAATCTTTCAATAGCTAACAATGGAACTCCTTGATGGATGAATACTTGAACACTTGAATGCTTGAAGACTTGCTTGCACTTGAGAACTTGAGAGCTTGATTGCTTGAGATGTGATGTAAACTTGATATGAAAATGAGAGACGAAGGCCTCCTTTTATAGTGATCTAGGGCACACTCCTCTAGATGGGCCACCTTGAAGAATTAAATCTCAATTAGGTCCTCACCTTTAGAAAATATACCTTGATTAAATACCATTAAAGGATTTACTATTTCGGAACCCAAAACAGCTGACCGGGAGGCGGGAAATAACTTTCCTGAAAGCTAAATTACCGGCAAATGAGATTTTGAAATCCTGGTGGGAAGAGGTCAAGGTCAAGGTTGACCCTGACCTAGTCAAGGTTGAGGTCAACCCTAACCTAGTCAGGGTCGAGGTCAACTTTGACCTCAAACCCTAACTTTGTCAGGATTTGTAGCAGAGGTTCCAGGAGATGCCAGAGATGCAGGATTTGATATCAAAATAGGACCCAGTGTCAAGAATAGATAGAAAATCTTTAGAATAATGTGATGAAGGACTAGGAGGTCTCATTTCTGAACCCTACCTAGAAAACAGAGCCATGGAAGAGGGAAAATTAGGAAAGTCCTTAAGACCTTAACCCTAATTTCACCTAGAATGAAGAAACCAAGTGCGGAGAAGAAGTGGAAAGCTGGGAGAAAGCCAAATACATGTAAAGACCCAATCAAGGTGCTTAACATGACCCCAAACCACTTACTCGAAGGGCTAAATGCTCTTATCATGGAAGTGCTTCCATTTTAAGATGATACAATGGTATATAATTATACTATAATGGTAATGTAATCTTTCTAAAACATACTACGTGTCACATAATCTTTCTAAAACATACCATGTAATCTTTTCAATGAATTACACATCAACATGTCACATTTTTGGAGCAAGTTTTCAGAAAAGCTATTTGAAACCCATAGTACTTCCAAAATGCAACTTCAACCATTCATCTCTCGTAATCTAATGATTGTCATGATTTTAAAATATTAATAATTTAATACACACTAATGAATATTAATCATTAACTATATTCACTTAGAATAGCTTATCCATGAAATTTGAACCAGTCACCAACCATTAAATGATAAAGTTTGGAAACATTAAAATATTACATGAAACAAAAGTGCAATGCAAATTTTTTATATTGTATAAGGCAAAATTTTGTTACAATTCAAATATGCCCATAGACCATATCTATTAACGATTCTTATAATCTAAACAAAAAAGAAAAATAGTTGCACTTCAAATTTCTTAAAACATTTTCATATTATATTTTTTAACATACGTGATTACAATTTATATCATTTCAAAAACTTTGGTAAGCTACTACCACCAGAGGGAGACTACGTAGAATCACGGACTATCTGACTGAGGCTCCCTTCCTTTTGTGTGGAAGTCTAAAGAGAGGATAATGTCGAGGAATTTTTCTAGCCACCGATAGTCCCCAAGTTCCTCCAGTAGGTACCACTTCTGAAGGAAATCCCTCCAAATCTGTGCCCACTTCCAATGACATGTGAGTTGCTCAGAATCAAGGTTCGGTAGAAATGATTGTGTGGGAACATTTACTCCTGGTTGTAGAATCTTAGGAAAATCATTTTCCCAAGGAATTCCAACCCCAATTTCTAAAAATACAACAACATGCACATCATCGCCGAGGTACTCTTCTTTGAAATCTTTTCTCAGAAGATTGATGATATCCACCTTTTCCCCCCAGATCCAACAAAGATGCCAAGAACTGAGATGAAATGTCATTGTTCACTCTATACCTATTTTGACTCTCCACAAATTCACGTCCAAGCACCATCCTTATAGCCTCCTTGGTGAAGGCTCCCAACTCCGTAGCAACAGACGCCAGGATTGGGTCTGTGACTAGGCCCAAAAAGGCCTTTTGATCCTCCAAGGCAATGCATCTCAAATGAATTGGAGTGTCCATTGAAAATCAAATTGATATTAGTAATTTAGTATTCTAATTTCTAACAAAAATAAAAGAGAATCTAGCACTCGCAGACTATTTTCACAAATATGCTTTCACAATCATAAATTAATGAACGTAGATCAATCTATTTATAAGTCCTGACTCCTGATTGAAATTATTTCCCCTAAAGATCTAATTAAATCGTAAGATAAATGGTAACTGTCTAAAATTCTCCAAATCTTTCATATTTAATGCAACAGTGGGTGAAAATGGAAACAACACTTATGATAAGCAATTTTCTATCTTGGGAATAATGAAGGCCAAAAGGATCGCACCACACAGGAGGACATAACAATTCTTTATTATAAAAAAAACTTGAAACCTATGCCCACTCTATAAAAATAATAAGAAAAGTACGTTAGTTGTGAAATGGCGATAGGAAATGAAGCTTTACCATTGATGTAAGATCATCGAATGGTCAGAAAACAATGTCCTTAAATGAGATGATGTTTTCATTCAAGGCATTATTCTATTGAGGTAATGAATAGTTATATGATGTCACATATATCTGTCAGTGAAAATTGAAAGGCGCCATCTAAGAAACCATTAATTCACATTACTTTAATTGATGGCATTGCCATTAAGCCTTAACTTTAACTCATCTACTCATCACCATTAATGAATATTTCTATCTAATATTACCGAAGATTGCCAAAAGAATTCTACTTTTTTGGTGTTAGAAAATGAGGTCACAGACTCACAGTGTCACACATCCATTCAATTACAACATATCAATGACCAAAGGTGAATTTCGGGCCTATTGTTGGTCTTCATAATCTTTACGAAAAATTCTCAGTGGAATCATGACACGTGGTATGTCACGTGGTATGATCCACGTGTCATGATTCCACCTTGACTTTTCTATAAATATTATGAAGAGAAACAATAGGCCCGAAATTCACCTTTGGTCATTGATATGTTGTAAATCCAACAGACATGTGTCGTGTGAGTCTGTGATGTCATAGTGATGGGAGTGGGACCCGATGCAACTTCAACATCAAATTTTAGAGGGAATGTGGTGAGATAAGAACTTTAAGTGAAAACTCTCTCCAGAATCATCACATGTGTCATTTTTCAAATTTCCAATTATTCAATCGCCATACCAACTAAATTAATTCACCATGACAAATAAATTAATTTAAATATTTGGAAAATAGTTTCGCCATATTTTTATAAAAATGGTATCCATTATTAAAATATTCACCAACCAATATCCATATTTTGAAACATAATTCACCATCAATATTAAGAATTTTCCTATAAAAAAAATTATAGTCATCATTTATTTATAAAAATGGTATACACTATTAAAAAATTCGCCACCAAATATTCATATTTTGACACATAGTTTTCCATCACTATTAAAAATTTTCCCTCCAAAACACATGTGATTCACCACATTTTTATACTTTTTTGAGAGAGGGGGTTCCTTAAAGTTATCCCTGCTGGGATCATTAGACTTCACACCCTCCTTTTGTAGCAAAAAAAGGTCCCTGAATTTGAAACTCAAACTTCTTATCCAAACATATGCATCGATGTTGATTGTGACTCTTTAAATTTCAATCCAATTCAACCTAAGAGCAACCCCTACCCTCCTAAAATTTCAAATCCTAAGCTTGATTAAAAAAAAAACAATATGGAAATGGTTTAGGATGTGTTCAAAAAAGTGTTAATACTTGTGAGAAATCTACATCACACTTGTCTATGGAAGGTTTAGGTTCCCAAACCCTACATTTGTTGACATCTCATCTCTCATTGTCTAGTGCATGTATCTCTTATATTGGCCACTTTAACTTGCAACAAGGTAGCATTTTGTTTGACCTTCTTTATTCCTTGTTGATTACCCAACCCAAATGAAGAGATAAATGTAGACAAGATCTTGATAATTCTCCATTTTGTATATATCTTCAATTTGATGACCACTCCACTAATGAATGTCAAGCTTTGGATATTAAAATTCAAAAATTCATTGATTATGGTATCATTCAAGTAATAGGTGATAATGAGTGGAATTTTTTAGGTTTTTAAGACATACTAGAGTAATAAAAAAATATTAAAATATATTGAAAAATAAGAGAGGCAAATTAAAAAACCACAATAATACAAATATTTAATGTGGTTCACCCAATATGGGCTACATCCATTAAAGAAGCAATCATCTACTTCTTTTCTATTATCCAATGAAGAGAAAATTACAATATGATTTCTTTATCATTACATAGCCACTTGTTTATAGGCCTTTTGGGTGGTTTACAAAGGTCAATTTACATATCAAACTAATAGTTGACTCTTTATTAAATAATAGGCAATTTTTTCTTCGGGGGTGTTGCCCCATAAAAAAGGCTCAACTAGTGGGTGCTACCCCTAGCAACCCTTGCTAGGGGTGTTGCCTCTAGACCCCCACTATGGGATTTTACCATGTCCCCCTACCAGGGGGTTCAACCCCTTGGGCCTTGGAGGAGGAACCTTGCACCCCCCTGAAGATTTAGGGGAAAATTCGGCTAACAAATTTACCAAATTATAAGCTTACTAGCATCATTAGCAACCACATACCAACAATATCTTTGTCACAATCATTATTAATAAAATCTAAGTTCATATTATGTTGCTCCTCACTATGTGAGACTGGTAGTCTATCTTTGAGGGCTCATTTTATTTCTAATGAACTACAACTGATTGAGAACCTAATTGAAGAACTTCAAGTGATTAGAGATCACCGAGCACTAAACTATTATGTTTGATAATTGAATCAGTTTTATGTTGTCATTGATGTCAACTAGTTTTGGCAGTACTTATCATGGAGTTGCAAATATCTAACACATCCATAGAAGAGAAGAGAAAGATGAAGAATTGAGATATCTACATGGAGGAAGATGGATATGATAGATGAGGATAAGGAATACCTTTGGTAACTTTTTGATAAGTCTATGACTTCATATTGTTGACTTGATTATTTTGCATTAATATGTTATGTAGTTAGGAGAAAAATGTTACAAAGCAGTGTTGTCAGTTAATGAAGCATTCTAGTATATACCGAGAAGTGTAGTGTATACCGAGCACAGTATAAACCAAGCTTGTGTTCACCGACGCATTTCTTTGTTAACTGAGAATGAACAAAAGAACTAAATGATTAGTTTAGCTGATAGAAGTTGATGAGCTGTAAAGTGTATGATCATGAGGTGAAAGATAAAGTTTGTTATAAGATTGATGGCTAGAAAAATTCAAGGAAGATCAAAAGGATAGATTTGAAACATGTTACTGACACATCAGTCGAGGAAGGTTTAAGCGGCAAAACCAACGAAGGAGATTAAGTGGCAAAATCTGATGGATGAAAAGAAAATGGTTTACTTATCTATTTAAGAGACTAGGGTTTCATTATGAAACTTATGCTGAAGGAAAGAATACTACAGAGATATTGTGTGAACAAGCTTCATGCATGTCTGATCAGACTGGTTAAGGAGAACTGAATTGCAGATATTACCGAGCGTCAGAAAGCTATAACCGAGAGATAGTAAGTTACAAATTATTGTTGAAATAGAATTGATATATTGATCAGAGATTTGAATGAGAATAATATAGATATGAACATCTGCAATAGAAGTTGTATTGTAATCAGATCAACTGTTGTTATAGTTTAACCATTGTAATCAGATAAATCTCTTAACCGAGTAGACTTGAAAGTCTTGTAATGTCATTCATAGAATGCAAATTTGTTATCCTGTCAACCCCATATTGAATGTTGGTTGGATGATAACAGTAAGTGTTAAATCCTCTAACAAGGTCACACCATACAGTGTGTTTTGTAACCTTTAACAGGTTTGGGTCTTCACCGACCTCACTTCAAAAGAGTGAACAATTTTTGGGTTGTCGGTCCTAGGTGGTTTTTCCCTTTACAGGGTTTCCACAGTAAATCTCTTGTGTTATGTGTTGATTGTGATGATTATTTGATATCATACTTTACATGTGGCATATTAGATTTGATTGGTAGTTACTATAAGTTATTGACTGGTAATTGGTAAAAGCATAGACAGTTTACTATTATATGTTACCGAGCTGCAAAAATTTGTTTAAATTGTTTTTGGATATACATTTTTTATTTGGGACTATGGATAACTGATTCACCCCCTCTCAATTATTCTAACAATTGGTATCAGAGTGTATTGGTTTCTTGGAAAAAAAATTTAAAGACTTCAACATAAAGATCACAAAATGTATAAGAGGGATGTGCCAAAGGTGAACAAGGACAACTTTACAATATGGCAAAGCCAAATGAAACTACATATATCTAGAATTGGGAATTCTTCCCTCACACTATTAGAGAATGGCTACATTGCACCGCCCACTAGACCTTTGACTCTAGATCAACTAAGAGATAGACTTGAGCATAACATTACTATGATGGAGATTGTTGCTGCTCTGACAGATGTCGAGTTTAAAGATATTAAATATTGCACTACTACTAAAGATATGTGGGATAAACTTGCTCAAGTTTATAGTGGTGATACAAATGTCAAGAGAGCTAGAGCCGAAATTTTAAGAGGAAGATTCGATGATATGAAGATGAAAGAAGGAGAAAACATTGTGTAGTACACAAACAAAATAAAAGAGGTAGTTCATGCTATTAGAGCATCTGATGGAGTTATTGATGAAGACATTGTGGTAAGCAAAATTTTAACGACTTTATTACCTATTTATGCCATCACAATATCTGCAATTCATGAAAATAGGTCAGCACCTAACAATACTCTCACTCTTGATAATCTAATTGGAAAGCTAACAACATTTGAACTGAACAACTATGATAATAGTGTTGTACTGACTGTTGAATCTGCTTTTATGACTTCTCTGAAGATTGGTAAGTCTAGTAGTAGAAATAATAGGGATGATAGTGATAAAAATACTGATGATGAACTTGATGAGCTTGAAGCTCTTATGGCCAGGAGATTACCTAAAGGAAAAGGTAGATATAGAGGCAAATTACCAAGTTAGCATGTTTTAACTACAAAGAGGTTGGTCATATTGTTGGTAGATTTCCAAACATGAAGGAAGATGACAGAAACAAGGACTGATCTAGTGAAGGAAGCTATGGGAGAAGAGGCAACACAACTTACTGACACTACAACAGAGACAACAGTGATAAAGGAAAAAAGGTATGTTACATTGCAGAAGAAAATGAATCTGATTTTGACTTAGATGATGATGTAGAGGTAGTATTTGTTGCTATGAAGGATGATTCTAAGGAAGAAGAAAAGTATGTAGAAATAGCACTAATTTCTAAGGTTAATAAAAATGATACATGGATCATAGATAGTAGCTATACACATCACATGACTAGTGATGAAGAAAAATTTAATCATCTTGAGAAATATAATGGAGGATCTTTTAAAATGGGTAATGATACACCTTGCATGGTTAGAGGAAAGGGATCCTTGCTGATAAATGTTAGAATCCAATGTGATAATTATTATTGGGTAGAAGGACTAAACTATAATTTTCTAAGTGTGGCACAGTTGAATAATTCAGGTCACCGAATTGCTTTTGAGAGCAAGAAAGTAAAAATATTTGATGATGGAGGAAGACTTATTGGAACAGGAGCACAATCGAAAGGTAACTTTTTTTATCTTAACAATGATGAGTCTTCTTGCTTAATGATGAAAAATAAAGATGATTGGTTATGGCATAAAAGGTTATGTCATGTGAACTTTGATAACATGATTAAAATTAGTAAAAAGAAAAAGGTTAGAGGTCTGCCTAACTTATCTAAGCCTGATCATGTGATGTGTCATGAGTGTTAGAAAGGTAAAATGACAAAATCTAGTTTCAAAAGAAAAGATTATTCAACAAAGAAAATACTTGAGTTAGTTCACACTGACCTGTGTGGTCCTATGAGAACTAAGAGTTATTATGGTGATAGATATTTCATTTTTTTTGTTGATGACTATACTAGATTGATGACTATCATGTTCTTGAAGGAAAAATCAGAGGCATTTTGTTCAAGTGGTATAAAGAAAAAGTAGAGAAAGAGACTGGTAAAGAATTGAAATGCTTGAGATCTGACCGAGGTGGTGAATTTATTTTTGATGAATTTACTAACTTTTGTAATAAGCA
This sequence comes from Chamaecyparis obtusa, assembly GCA_027943335.1. Lineage (NCBI taxonomy): Eukaryota > Viridiplantae > Streptophyta > Pinopsida > Cupressales > Cupressaceae > Chamaecyparis > Chamaecyparis obtusa. The sequence goes on from BSBK01005480.1 coordinate 536,163, forward strand.
TGGTATTAAAAGAGAGGTCTCTGCACCGAGGACACCTTAGCAGAATGGCATTGCTGAAAGGAGGAATAGGTCAATAGTTGACTATGCAACAACACTGATGATAGAGAAAAATGTTGCACAGACATACTGGAGAGAGGTAGTTAGCATAGTTGTTTATGTTTTGAACTAAGTACAGTTGAAGAAGGACACTAACAAAACACCCTATGAGTTATGGTTTGGACAAAAACCCACTATAAGTTATTTTAGAATTTTTGGAAGTAAATGATTTATTCTGAAAGATGAAAGAAATGGAAAGTTTGACTCAAAAGGTGATGAAGGGATATTTCTTGGATATTCCGCTAAAAGAAAAGCATATAAGTTTCTAAATAAAGTTACTAATAAAATGATAGAAAGTGCTAATGTCAGGGTTGATGAGTTTGATGACAAGAATGCAGAAGAAAGCACAAAGGAACTAGAAGAATATGGTACATTTACATACATTGAGCATCTAGAGTATCTACCAAAGCCACAGACAGTGACAATCGGTCAACAAGAAAACAACACCGAGGAACAAGAAAGAGAAACTGACGAGCAGGAAGGACCTACCAAGCAAGAAAATGAACCTGAATAGGATGAACAAGAACAAAGAGATTGGATACTAACAAGATTTGTCATAAGACATCATCATGAGAACCAAATTATTGGTGACAAGCAAGCTAGCATACAAACAAGAAGTAAGTCAAGACAAGGTACATGCTTAGTTTGTGAATATGAACCAAAGAATGTTAAAGTTGCATTGGAGAATGAAGAGTGGATAAATGCAATGAATGAAGAGATTGAATAGATAGAGAAAAACAAGGCATGGACCTTAGTACCTAGACCTAAGGATAAGAATGTTATCGGTACTAAGTGGATCTTCTGAAACAAGTTGAATGAAAATGGAGAGGTTACAAGGAATAAAGAAAGACTAGTTTGCAAGGGGTATGCACAGGAGGAAGGAATTGACTATGGTGAGACCTTTGCACCTATTGCTAGACTAGAAGGAGTTCAAATGTTACTGGCTTATGCAACACATAAGAAATTTAAAGTTTATCAAATGGATGTTAAGTTTGCATTTTTGAATGGGATACTTGAAGAAGAAGTCTACATAGAACAACCAGAAGGGTTCATTGATCCAGACAAGAAAGACATGGTATGTAGATTACATAAAGCTTTGTATAGTTTGAAACAAGCACTGACAACCTGGTATGAAAGGCTACATACTTATTTTTTAAGTATTGGATTTGTAAGAACTAGTGAGAACAACAATTTGTATATGAAAGGAGATATTGATGATACTATTCTAATTGCTAAGATATTTGTGGATGATATTATCTTTGAAGGTCAAGATCACATATGTAAATAATTTTCTTATAAGATGAGAAAAGAGTTTGAAATGTCTATGTTTGGAGAGATTAAGTTATTTCTAGGACTGCAGGTTATTCAGTAGAGTGATGGGATATTCATCACACAATCCAAGTATATAAAAGAAGTACTCAGAACATTTGGCATGGAAGATGCTAAACCAGTTGGAACACCAATGGTCATAGGCTGCAAATTGACTAAAAAGGATGAAACTACGAAGGTGAACCAGACACTATACCAATCAATGATTGGTAAGTTAATGTATGTAGTACATAGTAGACCAGATATAAGACATGTTATGGGGATTGTTGCAATATTTCTTGCAAATCCTAGGGAGTCACACATGATTTCTACAAAGAGAATCTTAAGATACCTGAAGAAGATAGAGGATTATGGATTATGGTATTCTAAGGAAAGTTTGAACTTAAAGTATACATCGACGCTGATTGGGTTGGAAATATGGATGATAGAAAAAGCACAATCAAAGGAGCATTTTTCTTCGGTGAAAGACTTGTTACCTGGACAAGTAAGAAGTAGTCTTGTATTTCCCAGTCTATAGCCAAAGTAGAGTATGTTGCTACTGCTACAAATTGTTCAAATATTGCATATATCAAGCAAGTGTTAGAAGGAATGAATGAGATAATCACTGAGCCATTGATTATATACTGTGATAACACTAGTGCTATAAACATTTCAAAGAATCCAATGATGCACTCTAAAACAAAGCACATATCTATCAAGTATCACTACTTAAGAGAAAAAGTGTAGGAGAAGCAAGTGAAGCTAGAATTTGTTACATCTAAAGAGCAACTTGCTGACATATTTACAAAGCCTCTATCAAAAGATACATTTGAATACTTGAGGACTAGACTTGGGGTTCATCCCCTATCTACCGATCACTAATGTGATCTGGAGGTTGCATCAACCTAATCTTATTAGAAGATCATTCATGTTGGTGTAGCATAGTTCACACTTTGGATTTCTATCTAAAGTTGTGAAAGTTGTGAAGAACTGGAGTAGATTTGCATAACAGTATATAGAGATACAAAGAATGCACCGAACAACGGCGAGTTACATGGCTACTATAGAGTTGTATGTTTCTTTGTTTCTTTGGCATTGTTGTCAAAGGGAGAGATAAACAATATGATAACTAAGGAGAATACAAGAACATCTATCTAAGGGAGAGACAATCTGAGAAGATAAAGGAAGTTAAACAGAAGGAACTTGAGAGTTGCTAAAGATTAGATCTACAGAAGATAGTCTACACATTGCAATGTTGTTATGTAACGTAGTGATTAAACGTATTAAGATAAGGGAGAGCTTACTGAGCTACAACATTTATTTATAGAGTTGTAGAATACATGTCTGGTATGTGTATGGTATACTTCATATTTCTTGAATTTCCATCAATGCCAAAGGGAGAGATTGATGAACTATAACTAATTGAGAACCTAATTGAAGAACTTCAAGTGATTAGAGATCACTGAGCACTGAACTATTATGTAAGATAATTGAATTAGTTTTATGTTGTCATTGATGTCAACTAGTTTTGACAGTACTTATCATGGAGTTGTAAACATCTAACACATCTGTAGAAGAGAAGAGAAAGATGAAGAATTGAGATATCTACATGGAGGAAGATGGATATGATAGATGAGGATAAGGAATACCTTTGGTAACTTTTTGATAAGTCTATGACTTCGTATAGTTGATTTGATTATGTTGCATTAATCTGTTATGCAGTTGGGAGCAAAATGTTACAAAGCAGTGTTGTCGGTTAATGTTAATGAAGCATTCCAGTATATACCGAGCAGTGTAGTGTATACCAAGCACAGTATAAACTGAGCTTGTGTTCACCAACGCATTTCTTTGTTAACTAAGAATGAACAAAAGAACTAAATGATTAGTTTAGCCTACAAAAGTTGATGAGTTGTAAAGTGTATGATCATGAGGTGAAAGATAAAGTTTGTTATAAGATCGACGACTAGAAAAATTCAAGGAAGATCTAAAGGACAGATTTGAAACATGTTACTGAAACATCAGCCAAGGAAGGTTTAAGTGGTAAAACAAACAAAGGAGATTAAGCAGAAAAATCTAATGGATGAAAAGAAAATGGTTTACTTGTATATTTAAGAGACTAGGGTTTCATTACAAAACTTATGCCAGAGGAAAGAATACTGTAGAGATATTGCGTGAACAAGCTTCATGCATGCTTGATCAAACTGATTAAGGAGAACCAAATTGTAGAGATTACCAAGCGTCAGAAAGCTATAACCAAGAGATAGTAAGTTATTGAATATTGTTGAAATAGAATTGATATATTGATCAGAGATTTGCATGAGCATAATATAGATCTGAACATCTACAATAGAAGTTTTATTGTAATTAGATCAACTGATGTTACAGTTTAACCATTGTAATCAAATAAATCTCTTAACCGAGTAGACTTGAAAGTCTTGTAATGTCATTCATAGAATGCACATTTGTTATCATGTCAACCCCATAGTGAATGTTGGTTGGACGATAATGGTTAGTGTTAAATCCTCTACCAAGGTCACACCTTACAATGTGTTTTGTAACCTTTAACAGGGTTGGGTCTTCATTGACCTCACTTTAGAAGAGTGAACAATTTTTGGGCTGTCAGTCCCAAGTGGTTTTTCCCTTTACAGGGTTTCCATGGTAAATCTCTTGTGTTATGTGTTGATTGTGATGATTGTTGGATATCATACTTTACATGTTTCATATTAGATTTTATTGGTAGTTACTATAAGTTATTGACTGGTAATCAGTAAAAGCATAGACAGTTTACTATTATATGTTACCAAGCTGCAGAAATTTGTTTAAATTGTTTTTGGATATACATTTTATATTTGGGACTGTGGTAACTGATTCACCCCCCTCTCATTTATTCTAACACTTTCATGGTAATTATACCATGAATGATAATTATACCGAACACATTTTATGTATACAAATTAACAAAATATCATATAAACAAACTAATTCATTAAAATAACATATTCATCTCAACTATATGATCTTGAAATCAACTAACTATTATTCAATTAAAATCATTCAATTTACAAACTTAAATCATTTTGATGCAACCACAATGATACAATATCCTTACAATTACAACAATCGCTAGTCGAAACCATTCTATGCATCCAATCATAATGAAGTTGATTAATTAAACTAACATATCTATATGATTGACTAATTACATTTTTCTTAAATTCATGCAATGCAAACATTTAATTTGGAAAATAAGACTAATTGTGTGTCTATGGCATGTGTACATTGAGATCCCTCAAACCATTCATTACTAGATACCTATAACACTTTTTCCTCAATCATGTTTGCGCCTTCAACGATACTTGCACTCAAATATCCATTAGAAGGTTTAGTCAATAAACCATAAGTGAAGTAGAGATACATACATCACATAATCATTTCAATTTTAATGGATTTCACACAATTATGATTAATAATCAATTTCTAAAAAAAACTATGCATAATCAATAGTTTCTTTGTTACAAGTAGTGGTTGTCATTGCACCAAAAGATCAACTTGTTAATGCCCAATACAACCACTAGACTTATAGAAGACACAAGAGGTAGTTAAGCCATGTCATGAACCCTGTGAGGGACACTGGCCCACTGCCAAAAATCCCCCTCCCAATGTCACTCTTCGTGGCCTGCATGGATTTGAACCTGTGACCAAGCTTGGATACCACTTGTTACAAGTAGTGGTTGTCATTGCACCAAAAGATCGATCTATTAATGCCCGATACAACCAGTGGACTTATAGAAGACACAGGAGGTAGTTAAGCCATGTTGTGAACCCTGCAAGGGATGTTGGCCCACTGCCAACATGCATATCCATCATTCTATTACTTTATTGCATTTTCTAAGCAAGTAAAAGTTGGGATGTTGCACATGGGATTTTAGCCCTTGGTTTTTTCCAACCCATGGGGAATTAACTTTTATTCAGTGTTTTTCTCATTTTCCCCTCAATTTTTGTAAGAGCAATTTGTAAAAAAAAATTGAGTATTTTAGTTTTTTTATGTATTTGAAAGTAACTTGAAAAAGCTCAAAAAATTCATAACTTTCATTTGGAAACTCCAATTTGAGTTTTGTTTTTTTTAAGTGGTTATTTTTGTGAGCTTGACCCAATGGAGATGATTTCACACTCTCATTATAAAGTGTCATTTCTTAATCCAATTTATGTTTATTATTCATTAGACTCATAATGTGACACTAGGTGTAACATGTGTTAAGTCTTGCATGCTTCCACATATCTTATGTTTCTCTAGTTTGAGACTAATTGATATATCATGGGGATCATGCATGCAATCATGAGAACTTTTAAGGGCCATCATGTCAAAACCAATTTCATCTTTTTATTATCATGCTTAATTGAGATAACTATATGTCTTGAAAAAGAGTGATCTTGAATCACTACCTTAAGTGTGGTCTGCTAACCTATATCATTGGACTTATTCCTAAGCTTCATGAAGAATATCAAAAGAACAAGTAAATTAACAAAAATGAAAAGGTTTTTAGAAATGAGGTATGTATTCATCACATGAAGCACACTTAGGGCCCTTTAATTGCTTGGACCAATTTCTAGTAGTTATTTGGAGATATTGAATCCTCATATGATTGTGATGATTCCTTCACTTAAACGCCTACTACCTTGGTTGTGTGAAACATCCCCAGAGAGTGATAAGTTGTCATGCAATGTTTCTTTACATAATATTTTTTACATGGTTGAAGACACTTCATCTCCTCCTATTGAGTTCACTTCATCTAGCTTTGCTACTTCCAAATTGAGTGATACTTATTCAACAACTTCCAATGGTTTGGTGCAATAGGACTTTCATTATCTTTCTAAGATAGTTAATTGGGAAAAATTTCTACAAGACATTGCATCATTTTTTGTAGAGTCCCTCGTTGAAAACCTAAAGGAAAACATTAAGGGCATACATATCCTCTTTCTTAACAACTCCTATGGAGTTTCATCATCTTCTTTTGATGTTATGAGTACATATTTAGACCCTCTTATTCCATCCCTACATCATCCTTTTTCACCTTTTAACATTGGTGTAGAGATATTTGAGAAGCATTTGGAGGGGTTATCATTGTCTTTGGACCAAATATGCATTGGTCTTCATTAGCTTCTAGATTATCATCCTTGTCATTATGACCTATAACACTTGATTTGTTTGGGACACCCTTTTGGTGTTGACATGGAGACACTTGAGTAGTGTTTAGAGGCCTAATTAATATTTCATTTTCTTTCTTTATATTATTTTTAAGGTTGAGAAGATAACTTATAAACTTTTGTTATTGTATTTCTTTCGAAGGGGAGGAATATTGTTCAACATTCTTGGATAATCTTCAATATTCATTGTTCAACATCTACTACCATTGCACATGATATTCTTCATTAATGGGGGTGTTACTCCTAATGGTCCAATATTACTGATTGTGGGGGTGAATCAGTAATCAAACATATCTAATATTTTTTACTTCTTTAACTCAAAACTAGCTTTCACAAGTTTATTAATTGATAATAAAATTAAACTTAATCAAATAAACACAACCACCATAAAGAATGCAATACATAACACAAATATTTTTCCCATGGAAACCTAAATGGATGAAAACCACATGTGAGATGATGCTCACAAATTTTGTACTATTCTAGAGTACACCCTGTTAGGAGGTTAACCTTGTTAGGAGTTTACAAAGACACTGTTAGGTGCCACCTAGTTATGTGATTTTGATGCAAGGGCATTCTAGGGTACTCGGTGGATCTGCATGGAGGTGTGTTATTTAGCCGATGTTACTCGGTTGTAGCCTTGACCGATGGTCTCAGTCATTGAAGGAACTCAGTAATCTCCGGTGCTCGGTGAAAGTGTTACTTGGCAATTCCTATTGTGCTCAGTCGACACTGGTGCTTGGCATGCTCGGTTATTTCACTGGTGCTCGGTAATTTTGGTTTACCAATTGGAGTTTTGTGTATTTTTTGGGCTGACTTGGTGCATTTATTGTTGGTAGTTGTTGTTACAGGCTGACATGTTGAATTTAATTATTGTAAGGCTATTAAGAGCTGACTTGTGTTGCATTTAATATTTGTTGGGGGGAGTTAATGGTTTCATCTAGCCAACTTGTGGCTGATGATTAGTATTTAAGAGATGTATGGGTAGTTGCTATAGAAGTAAGAGAACAATGCTTTGTTGATGTTCAAATTGGCCAATATAAGGATCTTGTATTATGTGATATTGTGAAGATGAATAGTTGTGATATATTTCTCGGTAGACCTTGGCAATATGATTGCAGAGCTATGTATGACTGTGTCTTAAATGTTTTTACTTTGAGAAGGATGATAGGAAGTTTTCCCTAATGCCTTTGTTGGATACAATGCTCAGTAGGAGAAGCTTGAGTATTGGTAGTCGAGTTGAGTTGGTGGATCCTAAAGGTGTGTTTGATCAGTGTGAAGGATAGACCTGTGTGTTGTCAAGGAAAGACTTGAAGAGACAAAGAAAGCTGAAGTGGAAGAGTATGCAAACTAAAAAGGTGGAGGACTTGTATGTGAAGAACCAGTTCAGGGTTTATGTGCTAAATCCCAGAAGATGTTCTTCTCACATATGAACATATTTTCAAACCTGGGGTGTCTAATGTTCGGGCATTCTAGGGTACTCAATGGATCTGCATGGAGGTGTTTTATTTGGCCAATGCTACTCGATTGTAGCCTTGACCGATGATCTCAGTCATTGAAGGAAGTTTGGTCATTGAAGGAACTCGGTAATCTCTAGTGCTCGGTGAAAGTGTTACTCGGTGATGCCTACGATGCTTGGTCAACACTGATGCTCGGTGATGCTCAACATGCTCGATTATTTCACTGGTGCTCAGTAGTTCTGGTTTACCGACTAGAGTTATGTGTGATTTATTGGGCCGACTTGGTGCATTTATTGTCGGTAGCTATTGTTACAAGCTGACATGTTGAATTTAATTATTGTAAGGCTATTAAGAGCTGACTTGTATTGCATTTAATATTTGTTGATGGGAGTTAATAGTTTCATCCAGCCTACTTGTGGCTAATGATTAGTATTTCATAGATGTTTGGGTAGTTGTTTTAGGAGTTAGATTAGAGAGGTAGCATATCTAGATGATTAGATAGGAGATTCTAATAGAAGATTTGAGTGGCGAAGTTGTGGAAAAGTTCCTGTGGGATCTTGCAAATCAAATTGATTTCTAATAGTTTGTTTGTAGCAGAGCTGGTGGTTGAGGCTTGAAAACAAGGAGATTGCTTGGAGGCTTGCAAGCTCAAGTTTAGATCTGCTTTAGGGTTTTCATTAGTTGCTGATAGTTTTCAGAACTAAACTAGCTAGAAGTGTACTGGATCTTGTTGATCTTGTAGAATTACTTCAGATTGTAATTTGGCCCTAACTCAGAAGGCCTTACAGTCAGGCATGTTAATGAAAATTGAGTTGAAACATCTTGTTGTGTTGAGTTTTTTGTTGTGTAATTCTAAAGCTACAAGGTTGGACTGTCCTTAATTGGATCCTCCCTGCCTTGGTCCGTGTCAAATTTACCTTTAGCCCTATTAGGAGTAGCCTTGTTAGAGGACTTTAGACACTAGCTAAAGTGTCACCCTGTTAAAGGATTTACAAATAAGATTTGTTAGGATCTACCTGGTTAAGGGATTTTAATCTACTGCAACTGTTAGGAAATAATAAGGTTGATCTAGAAAATAGAAACTCCTTTGCTTGATCAAATCCTTTGTAATACATACATTCTCTCCTCATAAGACTCTAGAATACCCTGTCTTGATTGCACCATCACAATCATGATCTACACACACAAATCTTTAATTTCATGATATAAATATCACTACTCAAGTCCTAATCATGCCACTACCCTAACAACTCATCCAACACACTTGAAATCACTTTTTCAATCTTCACGCCCAGAGAGATCATGCCAAAACACACATACCAATATAACAACCATCTATACCAAACAGGTCAGCCAAAGGAAGGACCCTTACAATTTATTTAACAAGAGCAATCAAACACATTTTGACCAACTCAACCTTTAGCTTGATAAAATTTCTACCTCGATCAATGTAATACCAACACATCACCACAAATTAATTGAGATACATCAACATGACAAATGGAACACAAATGATTGATCACAACTCAATTATGGGTCACTAATGGAAGATCTACCATCGGTAACACAAGAACACTATCACTAGTAACTGAAGTAACTTTTGTAACCACAAAACATGATTACCGATCATCCAAATTAGTCATGGTCATAACCATGAGCTCAACATACTATCATCAACATAATTATATGATCGTTCCACTTAATTCATCATAGATTCAGTGAACCAATCAAATCACCTATTGCTAGTCATAGACTATTTTAGCAGTTATCATTTCATACTTCAATCAATCATAACTTACACAAATCATACATTCAACATTTGTGATCATACATTTATCATCTAAAGACATTCCAAAGTCTCCCTAAAGAATCATGAGCATTGGAACCACTTGTAACATATTTTTCATCCTTGTCACATACTTGGAAGAACACTAGGTCAAAACTTGACATCAATGAAAACACAATAACATATCATATCAACACCAAAGTTGTAGCATCACATCACTTACCATCACCTATCAATTATGCCAACAATATCCCCCTTTGGTATTGATGGTAACACAACAATCAAAACATCTTATCAATCAAATAACTTTCTCTGCTTGTGATCTTATACTAAATCCTCATCTCTGAATCGACTGCAACTATGTGTCTCACCTTACTCTCTTTCTCATCTATCTCATTTTTTTATTTCCACTTATCATTACATCTCTTCCCTTTGACAACAATGCCAAATATGTCATACCATAGATCTCTTCTTCTCAGTCAATATCTTCACCACCAACTACTCCCCCAAAGGAGTAGCACCTTATTACATCAATCCAACATAGATTTTCAATACAAAACATTGGACTGATGTAACAACATCACTTTAATTCTTCTCAGGTAGGGGGAATGGCCCCCACCTCTTAGATAATCAAACGTATCATTTGGTAGTGACTTAGTAAAAATTTCCTCAACTTGATTCGTAGTTAAAACATATTCCAATTGTGCCCCTTTCTCTTAAACCCACTCTCTAAGAAAATGGTACATGATTGCAATATTCTTGGTCTTAGAGTGCATCATCAGGTTAATGGATATATTTATAGAAGTAGTATTATCACAATAGATAACCACCAATTCAATTACCTTTTCCTTAATACCTTCTAATAACTACTTAATCCAAACAATTGGCATGCAATTAATAGTAGCAACAACATATTCTACCTCTATAGTAGATTGAGAAATATATATCTTCTTTTTGCTTGTCCATGACACAAGTAGCTCTCTAAGAAAGAAAGCTCCTCCATTTGTGCTCTTCCTATAATCCACATTACCTACCTAGTTTGCATCAGTGAACACACTCAAAGTAAAATCTCCTTTTTGATAATACTAAAGGCCATATCTTTAGTCCCTTTTAGGTATCTAAAGACTCCCTTGATGATCACCACATGGGATTCCTTTCGATTAGCTTGAAATCGTGCAACTATCCCAACTACATGTGCTATATCAGGCCTACTATGAATAATATAATGCAATTTATCAATCATGGATCTGTATAAATTTGTAGTCACCTCTTTAGAATCATCATCCTTGGATATCTTACAACTAGTCACTATTGGAGTTACAACCAATTTAGAATCTTCTAATCCAAAAATCTTCAATACTTCCCTCATATACTTTGTCTAGATGATGTAGATTCTATCACTAAGCTGAGATATCTACAATCCAACAAAGAATTTGATCTCCCCAAACATTGACATCTCAAATTTTGTCCTCATTTCATCTACAAACACAATTCTCATCTAATCATTTCCACCAAAAATGATGCCATCCACAAAAACTTTAGCAATCAACAATCATTAATCCTTCTCAATCTTCATGTAAACATTGTTATCCTCACTTATCCTTATGAAAACAATCTTGATCATATATGAGTGGAGTCTCTCATACCATTCCCTTGGTGCTTACTTCAATCCATAAAGTGCCTTTTGAAACTTGCACACCATATCCTCATCTTCTGATAGTACAAAACCATCAGGTTGGTCTATGTAAACTTCCTCTTCCATAATTTCATTCATGAATGCATATTTGACATCCATTTGGAAAAATTCAAAACCTTCATAAGCATCATATTCTAGCAACATCCTCACTCCTTCAAGTCTAGCCACTAGTGAAATACTATCTCCATAGTCCAAGCCTTCTTCTTGTGCATACCACTTAACCACAAGTGTTTCCTTATTTATGACTACTTCACCAGCTTCATTGAATTATTTTTGAAAACCCACTTAGTTCCTATCACATTCTTATCAATAGATTTGAGAACTAGTACCCAAGTATTATTCTTTATTTGATATAATTCTTCTTCCATGGCCTTAACCCATTCTTATCACTAATAATATGATCTTTAGAATGATTCAACTTTACATACCTTGGTATCACCAATTCAGGTCTACGAGCCTCTTCTACCAATTAAACTAGTTCATCCTCATTGTTCTCATTTTCAACTTCTCTCTCTATCGGTTGAACATATACAATCCCTTGATTATCTCCTAATTTATTCTTACTTGAGCCATCATTATGCTCTCAAAATTCATCAATCTTCACATTTTCATTTTTTATCAACTTGTTGTTCTCTTATTTACACAATTGTACACTTTGTTCTTTGTAGAATATCCTAGGAATATTTCTTCATCACTCTTAGAGTCAAATTTCTCTATATAGTCATCTCTCTCTATGTAGAATCTACTCCCAAAAACTTTGAAGTATTTCACACTAGGTGCGTGACCATGACATAACTCATATGAAGTCTTATTAGTGTCATTCTTCACCGGTACCCGGTTCAATTTGTAAAAAACATGTTACAAGTAGTGGTTGTCATTGCACCAAAAGAATGACATGTTAATGCTTGATACAACCACTAGACTTATAAAAGACACATGAGGCAGCTAAGCCATGTCGCAAATCTTGAGGGCAACATTGACCATTTTTCCAACAATCTCCCCCTCAACGTTACTTGAGGGGATTTGAACCTATGACCAAGCTTTGATACCACTTGTTACAAGTAGTGGTTTTTGTTGCACCAAAAGATCGACCTATTAATGCTCGATACAACCACTAGACTTATAGAGCACACAGGAGGTGATTAGGCCATGTCGTGAATCCCAAGGGGAGCGCTGACCATTTTTCCAACAAAACAATGTTGATAGCTTCTCTCCAAAATGTCTAAGGTGTATCTCTTTAAATCATCATCATTCTTGCAACATTAATAATAGATCTATTCCCTCTCTCTGTAATCTCATTTTGCTGAGGATTTCTAGGTGTTAACATTTGCCTCTTGATTTCGTGTTCTTCACAAAACTTAGTGAATTCTAAATATGTGAACTCACCACCTCTATCAAATCTCAAGCACTTCAAAATCTTACTTGTTTTCTTTTCAACTTGTGCTTTGAACACCTTAAATAAATAGAATGCATATGATTTATCTTTTAGAAAAGTAACCCACATAATCCTAGAGTAATCATAAAAAAAAGGTATAAAGTACTTATGTCCATAATAGCCTCTTTTTCTTATAGGCCAACACAAATCAGTATGAACTAAATCCAAAATACCTTTAGATGAAAATGATTTACTGATAAAAATAGAGGTAGTTAAATTTTCCAACTAACATTCCTTGCACATGACATTTTTTGGTTTCACTAGTTGTGGAAAACCTCTAATAATATTTATCTTACTCACTTTGACCAAACTATCAAAGTTAACATGAAAAAATCTCCTATGCCACAACCAACTATCATCAACTTTTGTAATCAGACAACTATTTACTATAGTATTCAAATAGAATAAGTTACCTTTAGTCTACATATCAATAGCAATAACAACACCAAATCTCTCAAGTATCCTGTAAAAACCTCCTTTGAACTCTACAAGATAACCTTTGTTATTCAACTCTGATACACTCAATAAGTTATACCCTAGGTATTCTATCCAGTAACATCATCACAATTTTTTTTTCTATTTAGTGCAATAGATCTTATTCCTTTTATTAAGCAAGGGGAATCGTTACTAAACCTTACCAATCCACCATCACATTCTTCCAACTTAGTGAACTTACTCCTATCACCAGTCATGGGATGTGTACATCCATTGTCTATTACCCAAACTTCACTATGATCCATGCTATAAATCAAGAATTTTTCACCATCTACAAGAGGATTTTCCTTAACAATAACAAATGTAAATACATCTTCTTTATTATCTCCAGTTTCCTCATTGATAACCCCTTCATCAACAACAAAAAAACATGTCTTCTTACTCTTATCCTTGAATCTCTTAGGCTTTTCCTTCTTATCACCATCAGGACACCTGGTGCAATCTTGTTACATGAGAAGCATTTAAAAGGTAGCTTTCCCTTGTATTTAACAGTTCCTCTGGGTAGCCTCCAAGTGAACAATGCTTCCAACTCATCCAGTTTACTTTCCTTAGATAAGATAAAATCATAATCATTAGAGTAACTTGACATAAAAGAAGATTCGTGACTTTCCTTTCCTTTCCTTGTAGCGGCAAGATACATAGATGGCTTGAATGCATTGTCAACCCTTGGAACACTATTATCATAATTTCTAAGTTCAAAAGCAGTTAATTTTCCAATCAACACATCAAGAGTGACAATTGTGGTTCCTAAAGATATTAACTCTTGAATAGCAGAAACCCTAATGGCATAAAGAGGTAACAAGGTTCTCAATCATCTTCTTCAGTCATTCCACCAACACTTTTGATAATAACAAACACTTCTTTAATTCTCTGACCATACTTCTCATAACTTTATGCACATGTTTGTCACCACCATACACTAACTTTAGTTTCTCCCACACATCATACACATTTTCAAGATCTTGGATATTGTTAAGATTTTTAGGATCTTTGAAAATATAATAGCACTATCTCATTGTATGTGTTTTCCAAATGCAATAATCTCTTGCATTTATATTGAGAAAGAGCCAAGAAGAGACATGTCCCTTCATGGGACATGTCTATTCATTATTATGTAATTAATATAATGACAATTATGATTATATATTGTAAAGAATTAAAAAAATGGTTGGTTGGTTGGTTATTTTTGATGTGTTCAACAACATGTAAATAATATCCTTTACATATAGAAGAATTGGGGAAGGTAAAATTCTCTTCTTAACACCAAATTCCCAAAGGAAAGATCCAAATTGATTAACCACAAGAAAATAGTCAATGCATAAATGAATCAATCGATTAGTAATAAGAAGAAAGAATAAAACCTTACATTCTGTTTTGGAAGAGAGTATTAAAATCTTAATTGAAACGAATTGAAGAGAAATGCTAACCTTAAAGTATAGCAGATCTGGAAATTGCTATTTTCTAGTGTCTGTACTGAGTTTCTAGAAATTTTGCAACCTGCCCTAGCTTGGAAACAAAGAGACATAGAAAACCCATAAATCTTTTTCTTTTCTGAACCAGGTCAACCTTGACCCAAATACGAGGGTGCAATCATGCCCCTTTATGTCGACCTTGACCTGCAATGCTCTGACGGAAATTCTGTTCATGGATCCTGAAAGTTTATCGAAAAGGGTATCTAAATCTACTTTGTAATTTGCTATTCCGTACCTACACCTAAAAGAAAAATGGTTTTGTTGTTTGGATGAGGGGTTTACCTTGGTCAAACCCCAATTTTGGAATTAACCTTGAAAGAGAATTAAAATTGTAGTAATAAACAAAGTAAATAGAACAATTCACCTTGCTTATGTTGAAACGATTGTGGAGGATTCGAATCCTTGAATCCACAAGTATGGATGCTCCAAATGGATGTAGAATTATAGGATGTAGGATATCTCAAATTAATTTCATTTAGATCTTCAACACAATCATGAATGGATCTTGGAATAGGAAGAAGCTTGAATGGATATGGATGTAGAAATCTTCAACAAGAGGGCTCCATAGAGCTTGAATCCTTCAATGGCTACCAATGGATCTCCTTGATAAATTGAATCTTGAATGCTTGAATGCTCACTTTGATAAATTATTCATAGATGATCCTCCCTTTTTTTTTCCTTCTCTTTTTCTCCTCCTTTCCTCCCTATAATGAGAGGAGAAGGCTTCCTTATATACTAGTCTAGGACACCAACTTCTAGAGAGGCTGACATATGAGAAATAAATTCCCATTAGGATCATACCCTTAGAAGTGGACCTATATTAAATATCTTTTAAGTGTCACCATTTTGAAGCCTGAAGCAACTAACTCAGAAGTGGGAAAGAATTCTTTCCAAACCCTGACATGCAAAAATCTTTGGAATTTAAATTTAGACCCTGGGTTAGGGTCGAGGTTGACCTTGACTTAGAAGGTCGACCTTGACCCTGAGGTCAAGAACCTCAAAATCTTAGAGCAAGATACCAGAAATAGGTAGGAAAGAAGTGGAAAATAAGGCAAGACAAGGGAAAAAATAGATCCAAGTCAAAGACCAATTCAAGGCATTTGACATGACCCCAAACCACTTACTCGGAGGGCTAAACCAATCCTAATTGGAAGTGCTTCCATTTTCCAATGATACATTTAGCCCCCACTTTAGCAAGAGTGGACTAGATGCAAACTCTTGGTAAATGAGATCACAAAGAAAAAGAAAATCTTATTGAAATCAAAGGGACAAAGCAATCCTCAAGCCCCCAGGGACTCAAGTCTTTGTGAACCCCAAGATTATAATAAGAGAGACATCACTAGAAAAAAAAGAGAGAAGAGGGTGTGATTACCTTGCCCAATGAGAATCTATGTCCCATTGTGAATCACACAAAGAAACAATGCAATTGGAAAGATGGAGTTGAACCGCCTAGTGAATGTGGCTACTCACTAGTCAACCCATCAAGGATTCACCCTCAAGAATATTCTATTCCAAAAGAGCAAAGCCAAAATAAGAGAGATCCAGTCTTAAGGACACCTTCCGACCTTAAGGGATCAAAACTTTGTAAATTGAAATTGGAGGGATCAAAAGATCCTATAAGGTAAAAATCCATGCTTTAAGGATTAGTCTCTAATCCATAAAGGGAGAAAAAAAAAATCTTTTAAGTCTGAAAATATTTTGGAAGTGTGTGTGTGCAAAAAGTGAGTAGAGCGTATGCCCCCATGTTAAAGTCATTGCTAACTGTGTACTAGGAAAAGTACCTTCATAGGGTTAATAGTGAAAATAAATGAATAAAATAACTAAATTACCACAAAGGAAGAGTTATTTTAACAAATAAAGAACAATTAAGCACTCTATAGCTCTCTAGTTAGGGATGCTAATGATAAGCTCTCAGCAACTCTCAATAGTGACAGTCCTAAATGAGAATTGATATGATAAAGCAAGCTAAAACAATTATTTCCAAATTGAAATGCTAATTTGCTTCTATATTTGCCTTTCTACCTCTAAATTGCAAGAGGTTTGATGCTATTCTCATATTTGTGGATGATTTATGATTCAATTATGCCTTGCTTTTATAGATTTAGGCAAGGGTAGGGGGTGTAGTTGAGTTAATCATGATTAGGCTTGATTTAAGTCCATGGTTCCACCTTTGGAGACCATTTAAATATTATGTCCTCAAAGCTTGGGACAAGAAGACAAAATGAGTGGACAAGATGCTCTTTCCAAATGAGTGATTGAGATTCAATTTAGGCTTAATCCTTCTGAGCTTAACCCTCAATTCCTATTGGTTGATTGATTTTTCTCCCATTTGGTGGTTGAGAGAAAATAGGAATTAATTAATTGAATTTAATTAATTTTTTTCACCATGTGTACCCCTTAAATGGGTTGATTTGATTTAAATTGAACTATGTAATTAACTAGATTAATTACATAATTAATTGATTTATCATGATTTAATAGATTTAAATTGATTTGATGGCTTTTATTTTTTAATTATTTTCATATTAAGGTTTAATTGCAATTTATCATTGATTTTGAGTTGATTTGATTTAATTGCATCGAATTTGTCTTGAATTGCCTTGATTTCTCATTAAAATGATCTTGTCCATTTTTCAATGATTACAAATGCCCCTCTTTGAGTCGACATGCGAAGCGTGTCGATTCAAAGATTGTCCTGATTCAACTTGATAGAAGGTCCTAATTTCATCGATGGTCGATTCTTATGTTCGACATAAGATGCAAATTTTGATGATAGGATTGATGTAGTTTTGACTGATTTAAGGTTCTTGATGGTCGATTTGATGATAGATTATCTGATATGGTACCTGGTTCGATCTGATTCGATGTTTGATGCCCTTTTTGATTGTTAAGCAAAAAAAATTCTGATAAAAGATTATGCTTTGATTTGATGGTTGTGCCCCTGATTTGATGATGTTGATGCCTTTCCTAATTATCCAAGTGTATGCCCCTCGAAAATGAAATGAAATTTGATAGATGTTTGAAAAAATTTGATGGTTTAAGTCATTTTGCGTTAATTAGGTTAATTTATAATGAATTTCAATTTCATTTTCGATAATGTATTTGCATTCATTTGATGATAAATACCCCTGATTTGGTAGATTTGATGAAAAATTTGGGTCCCCGGGCCTTTTCTGGTCAAAGATTCCCTTTTTAGGTCAAAATGGCCTATATAAAGGGGTAAAAAGTCATTTTCAATATTCATTTTCACTCTTATAGTTGACTTTTTGCTTTGACTCTCTCTGAGCTTCTGACAATGGTGATCCCAATTCATGAGCATAGGTTTGAGTGAGGTCAACGCTATCATCGGCCACCGACCTACGCACCTCCGGTAAGTGTCAAAACTTCTTATTTTTTCATTTCATGCTTTAGTTTTGCAAAAATTTGAATTTTTTGGTAGAAAACCTTTTTTTTTTGCATTTTAGAAATGAAATAGCACATTTACCAATTTTAATAGCGCGTTTGATAGTTTTTTAGCGCTTTCGCGCATTTAAGTAGCGCATCCGTGAAGTGGAATTGCTCTTTTACACGTAGGATTTAGGGCATCATTCACATTTGAAATTTAGATTAGTGCTTTTGCATAAGTTTTCACTTTTGAGTTTTGAAATAGCGTGTTTAACTTGTGAAATAGCGCTTTTGAAACTTTTTAGCGTGTTTGATTTTTTAGGTAGCACTTTTAATCTTTTAAATAGTGCTTTTGAGTTTTAGTGCTTTTAAACCTTGAAATAGCACTTTTATGCTGATAGGAATTTTTTTTAAATGCCTTAGTCAGTTTTCCAACTGTTCAACATTATCGATCAAATGATCAGTTTAGGTAATAAACTTGAGTTGATAGCGAGTTTTAAGATGTCAGTTTGAGTCAATCATGCAATCTAAATGTTTGATTATCAATCTAGATTTAGATGATGGATGGTGATAAATTTTTCGTCCTCTCTTAATAGAATCAGGAAAATTGATTGTGGTTTGATATTTGTAAATGTTTGATTGACTTAGGATAATTCAAATGATAATTGATTTCAAAACTGATGTAATTGAACTTGCTTTTTGCAAGCAGTGCTTAAGTCACTAGTCATTTGTGGTTTGTACCTATTACCTTTCAGCATGATTGATGACCTAAGTGGTCCTAATCAAAGACATATAGGTTGATGTGGTTTGTCTTTCCTTCTTGCTCTACCTTGATTCTGAGTGAATCGAGGACTAATCACTGCAATGGCCAAGAGATGGCACTCAGACCATAACACTTTTCACTTGCCAATGGGGGAGATGACCATCACCCTGAAGGATGTATACTACCTCCTTCGCATTCCTACGAGAGGAGAGCTAGTGTTTTATGACCAGGTCTATGATGGTGCAGCGTGTTGATGGGTCTTTTAGGATCCTACCATTGGTGATGACCACATTTAGTGGTCTCAGTTTCATTCATTTCTAGTGTTGTCAGCGGTTCTAGGTGCATTGATCAAAGGTTTCCTCATACCAGATAGGCGAGGTCATGGATTTGTGATCGGATGGGGACCTATTCTTGAGGACTTGATGGCTCAGCCTCAATGTTTTGATTGGGGATCTTGTGTGTTAGTGCAACTTTGGACATGGGAGCATCTCCCAATGACACGCCCTATAGTAGTATGACACTGAGATCTGGGTTTTCCATTCACCTAGATGTATGAGGGGATGATAGTACAAACTCATAAGGGGAAGTTAGATTACTGGCATCATGTGATCGACGATATGGATCAAGTTATCTAGTGACCTTATCTGGGTTGTGAGCCATGGCCAGAGGATGTTACTAAGCTACCATATATATTCTTTCCTCAATGGATGATTGGTCATACACCTTATATTATAGAGAGATTTTGTTTTTGAAGGGTACTATGACAGTATGGGTGGACACAGGGTATGCCCCAGGGCATAGCTATGTATGCTCAGTTTCAAGCCGAGAGATCATTATGGGGCCCTATCATGGATTTTAGGATATATTATCAGGAGATATGGGATCTGGGGTAATTTTCATGGGACATGCGGAAGCATGTTATTGATGTAGGGGTGATTGATGACTATGCATATTGGCGTGCTCAGAACCCATTTCTGAGATTCACAGACCCAATTGAGAGGATTCCAAGCATTGATGAGGAGTTTGATGAGGATGGTGGTGATGATGGTGATGATGGAGATGGTGGTAGGGGTGGAGGTAGGATCCTAGGATGATGAGGATGACCAGGTCATCGAGCAGCCAGAGTAGGTAGAGTGTTGATGCCAGTTATTGCTACTGCTCCCATCCTCCTAGGGGTGGTGGTCAGGTGAGAGGTGGTGTTGATAGGGTGTTACATCAGGTTGTTATGGATTCCATAGTGAGTTAGGGTGGGCACAGGGCTAGATGCCAGAGAGAGGTAGATTGTTAGGTTGCACAGGTGTTACTAGATCAGGAATAGGGTCCTCCTCCTCAGCAGGGTATACCGTTCGTTGTGCCACAGGCTCCACCAGTTCAAGCACCTGCTTCTTCTTCGATGCCATCTTCTTTGTCATGTTCATCTTCTTCTTCATTTTTTCCATCATTATCAGTTCCATCTTCATCTATTTCTCCACCTTCAATTCCTTCTTCTTCTACTACTCCTCCTCCTACACCTCCTACTCAGGCTCCAGCAGCTTCGTCATATGTTCTAGCATTACAGTCAGAGGGTTTCATAGATCAAACAGTAAGTGAGGCAGTTGAGTACTATGATGCATGCCTTTATGGAAGCTATGAGTCAGCATGGGTTACTATTGAGCTTGAGTTGTCCTCCTGATAGTGCTCCTGGTCCAGATGGTGGCGATGGTGCTAGCAATTCAGCCAGTTGATCTATGAGTTGAGATGATTCCTATTCTTTTGTTGATTGATGTATATGATCTCATTCTTTGTTATATCAAGACATTGGACTCTATTGTACCTTTTGGATTATTTGATGTTGTTTATGTTGATACTTTGATGGACTTTGATTTCTTGATGTTGCATTATATTATCGTTCCATAGACTCTAATACATTGTTGATTTTATGATGATGATACCATAGATTTCAATACTCATTTTGATAGATTTACTTTATATGATGTCATGATGTGTTGGATCTCATTTTCAATTGTTTTAGTATGATATGAATATCTAGATGATTCTATCTCCTATATGCTTTGTTTTATGCTTTTTAAATGTAGTTGTTATGATATGGATGCACATGTTCTATTGATGCTTAAATGGTTGTCTTATGTATGACATAGAATAAGTGAATGGAAGTAATATGAATTAATGATATGGGTTTGGTAATGATTAATGCTATGATTATGCTTGTATGGATGTAAATGGTATATAGATGTGTTAGATGGATTTAATGAAAAATGTGATGTATGATTTTATTTTGATAATATGGATGACATGGATTTAATGTTATGCAAAATGTAATGGTTTTATAGGATGTGATGCATAATGATTATGGATGTTTAATGATGAATGCTTCTAAATGTTACATGATATATGAATGATGATGTAATGTGATGTAATGATGATGAAATTAAATGTCCTATGCTTTTAATGAATGGATTTATATGAATGATGCAATGTTATGCAATGATTAAATGATATGCACCTAATGTTATGTTTTGGAATGAAATGCCTAAATGGGTGTAATGATTTTGACCTAATGATGCAATGGTTAATGCATTTAAATAATTTAATATGAATGATTTCTTTTTAAAATAATGCACACTAAATGAGATGAAGTTTTAATTGATGCAACCTAATGCAATTAACATTGCGCAATGGATATTTAATGATGTATGTGACCTAAATGCAAATGATTTGAATGCAACTTAATACAATGATGTAAAATGATTAATGCAAACTTAATTAACCTAATGATGCAAATGATTTTAATGATTAATGAAACCTAATGCAATGAACCTAATGAAACTGATGTAAGTGATGATTTCTTATATGAATGCAAGATAAAATGAATCTAACAAATGCAAGTGAACTAACTAAATGCACTTTTGTTTTTTATTTTGGATTTCCAACACACTCGATCACGTATAGTTATTTGATGATGAACCTTTGATTTTTTATTTGACTACACCCCCTTGTCAATTTATCCCCTTTCAATTTAAGTGTCAAAGCTAAGAAAGGCAAAATACATTAAATGCATTTAATCTAGGATGTATGCAACTAACTGTCACCATTCACAAATTTGGAGCTTATATTCATCATTGAGCAGTTTTTGGAATTCTGATTTTAGTACAATCATCACTAGTTCAACCATGATGATACGAATACTTTTGCACCTCTTGTGTTTCTTTCCCATCCTTTCTAGGTACGACTATCACTAATTGAAGCCAATCATGAGAGTACAAATACTGATTTTGTCAGATTTTATGTTGCAAGTGGATTGTAGTATTATGATATTGAACATCAAAATATCCAAGGTATCCTTTTGCGTAAACAAACAAAGATCTTAGTTTCATCATATGTACAAGTCCTCGATGATTCTTTGATGATCACATCCTTCGACAAATAATACATGCTTTAAAACTTTGATCTTAAGATAGTCATTTAGAAATCAATAAAATATCATGATTTCATCATAGCTTGTCTCGTTTAAAAACTTTCATCAATTCGCTAGAAAGACATGATTTCATCAATCAAGTAAACACTTAGAAAAATTTTGCAATGTCTTTCAAATCCATATTTCAAGTATAGTTCTATCCATTTCATACTTTTAATCTTGATAAAGATAAGATCATGTGAGAGCTTGGATCAATTTTGTGTTGGGTTCATATTGGATTAGAATTAGGATTTGATTGAGCGTGTCTCTTGTGCTTTTGATGAATTTGATTTGATGACTGATTGAAATTTTCTTTTAATGAATCCTTTCTCCTTTAGAGTAGATTTCTCCCAGTTTGATATGATTACATTTGTGAGACTTGGGACAATTTGCAGATTAGGTGACCAAAATCTTTAGGTACTCGAAAATGCAACTGTGGGGTTTTATTATGCAATATTTAAAAAAAGCTAGAGAACACAATATTTACAAGGATGACCACTAGGTATGCGACTGACTTGGACTTTCAATGGTGCCTATTTACCAAGTTTTTACCAATTGAATGGATCTTTCTTTCTTTTTCTATTTTTAAATCTTTTCCTCTTTTTTTGCTACCAAGGCGCCTATTTGCTAGGTTTTCACCAAGGACCTTTTTTTCTTTTCTATTTTTTTTTTATTTCTCTTTTTTCAATTTTTTTTTTCTTATCATCAAGGTGCCTATTTGCTAGGTTTTCACTGAGACAACATCTTTTGAGGATCATTTCTGAATGTTTTTGGCTTTCTTCATGCTCAATTTTTCACTATTTTTTATCTTTTCTGCTTTTCTGATTTGTTTTCTCTTTTCTGCTTTTCAATGTTTTTGGTATTTTCAAGATCTCTTTTGACTATATATAGTAAATAGGATGCTTTCCATCTAATTTTTTAATACTCTTTATGCTCTTTCATATGTCTCATGTGTAGAACCTCTTTAGGTGAATGCTATTGATGGGTTCTTGTAATTCTTCTCCATCACAATCAGCTAATTTTTATGTGCATGTCCCAAAAGATGAAGTGATCATAAAAGGTCCTAACCAATTTGCTTCTCATTTTCCTTTCTTTTCTCTTTCTACTTGATTCTTGGGATTTTCTCACAAAACTAAGTCACCTATTTGAAATGTCCTTGATTTGATATGCTTGTTATAGGTTCTTGACATCCTATTCTGATACACTTTCAAATGATTAAAGGCTTGTTTCTATTTTTCATCTAGCAGTTCTAATTCATGTAACCTAGCAAATCTATAGTCTTTAGTTATCAAACCATGTAGTGATACCCTTGTTAGGAATGAATGCTAAATGTTTGGAAGACATTCTGTAGCAGTTTTTGTTGCATTCATGACTATGATTGTCATTGATGTCAACACAGTGATTTACCGAAGACTTGCAGAGAAGCAAATAGAGTTTGGATTAGTGCACATGGGTTATTGTAGTTGGAGCTATGTGATGTTGAGGTTATACTCTTTGATATTTCATATGTCTATGGTTAAGAGAACAGACAATAACTCATTGATTCATGGAAGTTATGATCATTTTGGTGGAAGCAGTATTCAGGTAGTGCTCTTGAGTAGCGGTTTGTGGAAATCAGATGATATCTCCTAATCGGGATGGAATCTAGTTTTGTGTATTTAAAGGGAAGTTAGAGACACATTGATAGTGATGTGGATGATAGCACAAACTTTGAGGTCACACGAGTGAAGATTTATTGTATTTGGAAGCTGACAGTTTTGTGTAATTTTGGTGTAGCATGTGGAAACTTTTATTTTGTAATTGTATGCCGACTCATTTTTAATTATTTGAGTGTGGTATAAAGGAAGGAATGTATTTCCTTGTTGTAATGTAGTTGGGAAGTGAAAAGTGTGAAATTATGATATGGTAGCAGCAGTTGTGATGTTGTATGCATGAAGTGAAGAAAAGAGTTGAGTATGAAAGTCAATTTGTGAAGGAAGACATGCGAAGTACAGAGATCTAAAATTTAGATCTGATGTAATAGTGAGTGAAGTTTGGCATAGTCAAAGAAGAGGTAACATATTATTCTATTGCATAATGCAAAGATTATTTGGACAGTGTGTTCAGTGATCTTACCCTGAAGCTGTTTGGGCAGTGGGTCCTTCTGTCTTCCATAACTCTTAACGGGGTTAGAATCTTTTAACAGGGATTTAAAATCTCCTAATAGGGATTCATATGTACTGAATGTATTTCATAAGACTCTTAAAAAATTCCATCCTCTCACAAGGAATATTCATATTAGTGCATCTTTTTTGGGCATCACTCCCACCGGGGTTTACTCTTTAATCAAGAGGTTCCCTAGTCAACATATCTTGTGTCATTATGTTATTGTGTATGAATATCTTTCTATGGTTGGTAATTATATGGCTTATATGGTTTAATGTTGTTTAAGATGATAAAATTTATAATTATCTGATAACTAATTCACCCCCCCCCCCCCCCCCCCCCTCTCAATTATCTTGGTGGACTTTACTTTCTAACAATTGGTATCGGAGTGGCAGGTCCTTGAAAAAGAATTTTAATAGCTTAAGGAGATCCATGGAGAATTTTACGAAAGAAAGCCCTAAGTTTGATGGAGTAAATTTTGATAGCTGGAAAGAAAAGATGAAGACACACCTATTATGTTTAGGACCAAGTTATTGGTTGATTACAAAGAATAATAAGACTATCATTGAAGAGGACAATCTTGAAACATGTACTATGGAAGAGAGAGATCTATTCATGTGTAACATACTTGCAAGAGAAGCACTTTTGACAGCACTTCCGAAGAATGAGTATAGTCAGGTAAAATATTTGAAAAAATCTCATGAAATTTGGAATGATTTACACTCTACTTTTGAAGGTGATGAACATGCAAAAAGAGTTATATTACATAATTGGATATGTGTATTTGAAGATATAAGAATGTTGGAAGATGAATCTATTAGAAGTTATATTGGTATAAAGTCAGAGATCATTACAGGTATAAAATATTATGGAGGAAAAAAGATAGAGAATGAAGTGATATGGAAAATTTTGAGGACATTGAGTCCTGTATTTAAGCAGACAACACAGATGATTGAACAAGTGATACCTTGTACAAAAAACTTTAGAAGAGACTCTTCTTGGAAGATTGGAAGCAGCAAAAATGAACCTGAGATTATCAGGAGACTTACCTAGAATGGAGATAGCATTTAGTGCTCTTAGTGTTCACCCTACTTTGTCAAGAAGCATCAATGTGAGTGGAGATTATGCTGGCAGTAGCAGATATAGAAATAAAGAAGACAAGATGATTGAAGAAGGTATTGCCTTGCTTTTGAAAAGAGAGCCAGACGGTAAGAAAATATTTAAATGTTGGACTTGTCAAGAATAGGGTCATTTTGCATCTAAATGTCCTAAGAGAGTTAAAAAGTACAGAAGTAATTTCAAACCTAGAAGATCTAAGGAATGTTATTATGCTAATGATGAAGATCTTGAAGCTAGTATAAAAAGAACCTTAAGTGAAAGTGATACTGAAAATAATGATGACATAGGATTTGTAGCAATTAAAGAAGAAAATCCTAAAACTGATGTTAAGGAAGAAAAAGCCTTAGTTTCTCAAGTTGAAAAGAAAGTTGATTGGATTATAGATAGTGGTTGTTCACATCATATGACTGGAGACATGAAAAAATTCATAAAGTTGAATGAATATGATGGAGGAGTTGTTAGAGTTGGAAACAATGCACCTTGTTTGATTAAAGGTATAGGATCTTTTACTCTTGATGGAAAGACTAATATTGATGATGTTTATTTTGTGGATGGATTGAAACATAATCTTTTGAGTGTTGGACAGTTATTTGATAAAGGATATCAAGTTTGGTTTACTGAGAAAACTTGTGTGATAAAAGATAAAGATGGAAATCTAATTGGAACTAGATCAAGAACCAGAGGTAATGTATTTTAGTTGAATCCTACTAAGATGACATGTTTGATTACAAAGATTGATGACAGTTTCTTATGGCATAGAAGGTTTTGTCATATAAACTTTGATAACATTGTGAAAGTAAGTACTACACTTGCAGTAAGAGATTTACCTAAAATTATGAAGCCTACTAACATGATTTGCAAAGAATGTGTAATGGCTAAACAAAAGAGAAGTTATTTTTCTAGTAAGAAGTTTACATCTACAGAGAAGCTGGAGATTGCTCATACAGACTTGAGCGGTCCTACCAGGACTAGAGGATTCTATGGAGAAAGGTATTTTATGATTCTTGTTGATGACTTTACAAGAATGATGTGGATTGCATTTCTTAAAGAAAAATCTGAATCATTTGATAAGTTTAAGATTGTTAAGAATAAAGTTGAGAATGAATCTAGAATGAAGATTAAATGTTTGAGATCTGATAGAGGTGGATAATTTACTTCTAGAGAGTTTAACAAGTTTTGTGAAGAAAATGGCATTAAAAGATAGTATTCAGCCCCTAGAACACTTGAACAAAATGGAATTACAGAAAGAAGGAACAGATCAGTGACTGAAGTAGCAAGAGCTATGTTGTTTGAAAATGATTTGGCAAAGATATTCTGGAGAGAAGCAGTGAACACAACAGTGTATACAATGAACAGAGTACAAATCAGAGAACACATAGACAAGACACCTTATGAATTATGGTTTGGACATGCACTCTCAGTTAAGTATTTTAGAATTTTTGGAAGCAAATGTTATATAAAGAGAGATGATGATATTGGAAAGTTTGATCCTAGAAGTGATGAAGGTATATTTCTTGGATATTCTTTGAAAAGAAAAGCATATAGTTGTTTCAATAAATGAACTAAGACTATTGTTGAAAGCACAAATGTTAAAGTTGATGAAAAGTTCAAAATTTAGGAAAGAATGCTTGATTATGAATCTGATGAAGAAGCTCATCCTAAACCTAACATTGGAACTAGTGAATTGTTTTATGAAACTGATAGTGATTTGTTGAATGAAAGCCACAGTGAAGTTATTGAAGAACCTACATCTGAAGAGAGATCTGAGACAATGACACCTAGCAAGATTTTGTTAAGGAATCATCATTTTGAATAGATTATTGGGAGCATCAAAAGAGGAGTTCTGACTCGAAATAAGGCACAAGAACAGTTATGTTTGATTTCTCAAATTGAACCTAAGACTACTAATGAAGCTTGTGAAGATGAAAGCTGGACTAATGCTATGAAAGAAGAACTAGATCAGATTGAAAAGAACAAGACACGGGAATTGGTCCCTAGACCTAAAGACAAGAATGTTATTAGAACTAAATGGGTATTCAGAAACAAGATGAATGAACAAGGAGAAGTAGTAAGAAACAAAGCAAGATTGGTATGTAAGGGTTACTCACAACAACAAAGAATTGACTATGAAGAAACTTTTGCACCTATTGCAATAATTGAAGTAGTAAGAATGTTTTTGGCTTATGCAGCTTACAAGAAATTCAAAGTGTATCAGATGGATGTGAAGTCATCATTTCTGAATGGAGAATTGGAAGAAGTCTACATTGAGCAGCATGAAGGTTTTCCTTTAACTCAAGAAGGAGACATGGTATGTAAATTGAAGAAAGCTTTATATGGACTTAAACAAGCACCTAGAACTTGGTATGCAAGACTGGATAAGTATTTGTTAAAGTTGGGATTTATAAAAGGAACAGTTGATAGCAATCTATACACAAAAGAATTTGAAAATGGTTTGTTAGTTATAGTTATTTTTGTTGATGACATTATCTTTAGAGGAGAAGATGAAGCTAGTGATAAATTTGCTGATGAAATGAAGACTGAATTTGAAATGAGTATGATTGGTGAGATGAAATACTTTTGGGGATTACAGATAACACAAAACAATGATGGTATCTTTGTAAGTCAGACAAAGTACTTGAATGACTTGTTGAAAATATTTGGAATGGAGGACTGTAAACCAGTTGGAACACCTATGGTGACCAGACATAAGTTATCTAGCACAGATGAGACTCCTGCAGTAGAGCAGAAAAAATACAGATCTATGATTGGAGGATTGCAGTATTTGACTCATACAAGACCTGATATAGCACATTCAGTTGGAATTGTAGCAAGATTTCAAGATGAACCTAGAGAATCACATTATGCAACAATAAAGAGGATACTGAGATATTTAAGAGGCACAATGGACTATGGACTATGGTATGAAAAATATGATGATTTTACCCTATGTGCATATACAAATGCTGATTGGGGAGGCAGTGTTGATGATAAGAAAAGCACCAGTGGAGGAGCATTTTTCCTTGGAGGAAGATTAGTTTCTTGGCTAAGAAAGAAGCAGAATTGTATCTCACAAAGCATAGCAGAAGTAGAATATGTAGCAGCAACAAACAATTGTAATCAGATAATTTGGATGAAGCAAATGTTGAAGGATATTGGTATAAAATTTGTTGAACCTATTGTTATACATTGTGATAACACCAGTACAGTTAGTATGTCTAAAAATCTTATATTACATTCTAAGACAAAGCATATAGAGAGTAAGTATCATGTTGTAAGAGATAAAGTTGCTGAGAAAGAAGTTAGACTTGAGTACATAAGTACAAAGGAGAAGATAGCAGATATATTCAGAAAGCCTTTGCCTAAAGATACATTTGAGTATCTGAGAGGTATGCTTGGGGTTATGCCCCAGCCTACTTTTGAGAAGTGATGCATTTGGTTGCATATGTCCAGTGGTATATGAGCCTTATCTTTTTTCTGGACTGGCTGTTGGTACATCCTTTATGGGGGAGTATGTGTATCTGAGCCGAGTCATGAGGACTCTAGTAAATGTATTTTTTGAAAAGTGTCTTTTGACATAGAGTTGTTGTTGACATAGTGATGGAATTTCTATCATTGATGTCAATGGGGGAGAGAAGTATGCATGAAAAACAATTCGAGACATCTGTTGGAGAGAACTGAATAGGATAACAAAGCAAGATTTGATTGATGAAGAGGATTTGAAGAAGCAGTGTTGCAGTATTGGATTTTTGGAACATTGGATGTTTTTCATCTATGTTTCCATCAATGCCAATGGGGGAGATTGTTAGGAATGAATGATAAATGTATGGAAGACATTCTTTAGTATTTTTTATTGCATTCATGACTATAATTGTCATTAATGTCAACACAGTGATTTACCAAAGACTTGTAGAGAAGCAGAAAGAGTTTGGATTAGCGCACGTGGGTTATTATAGTTGGAGATATGTGATTTTGAGGTTATACTCTTTGATATGTCATATGTCTATGGTTAAGAGAATAGATAGTAATTCATTGATTCATGGAAGTTATGATCATTTTGGTGGAAGCAGTATTCAGGCAATGTTCCTGAGTAGCAGTTTGTGGAAATCGGATGATATATCCTAATCGGGATGGAATCTAGTTTTGCGTAGTTAAAGGGAAGTTGGAGACACATTGATAGTGATTTGGATGACAACCTAGACTTTGAGGTCACATGAGTGAAGATTTATTGTATTTGGAAGTTGACAGTTTTGTGTAATTTTGGTGTAGCGTGTGGAAACTTTTATTTTGTAATTGTATGCCAACTCATTTGTAATTATTTGAGTGTGGTATAAAGGAAGGAATGTATTTCCTTATTTTAATGTAGTTGGGATGTGAAAAGTGTGAAATTATGATATGGTAGCAGTGGTTGTGATGCTGTATGCATGAAGTGAAGAAAAGAGCTAAGTATGAAAGTGAATTTGTGAAGGAAGACATGCGAAGTACAGAGATGTGAAATTGATATCTGATGTAACGATGAGTGTAGTTTGGCATAGTCAGAGAAGAGGTAACATATTATTCTTTTGAGTAATGCAAAGATTATTTGGATAATGTGTTCAGTGATCTTACCCTGAAGCTGTTTGGGCAGTGGATCCTTCTGTCTTCCATAACTCTTAACAGGGTTAGAATCTTTTAATAGGGATTCAAAATCTCCTAACAGGGATTCATATGTACTAAATGTATTTCATAAGACTCCTAACAGAGTCCATCCTCTCACAAGGAATATTCATATTAGTGCATCTTTTTTGGGCATCATTCCCACCAGGGTTTACTCTTTGATCAAGAGGTTCCCTAGTCAACATATCTTGTGTCATTGTGTTATTGTGTATGAATATCTTTCTATGGTTGGTAATTATATTTCTTATATGGTTTAATGTTGTTGAAGATGATAAAAGTTATAATTATCTAATAACCGATTCACCCCCCCCCCCCCCCCCCCTCTCAGTTATCTTGGTGGACTTTTCTTTCTAACAACCCTTAAAGATGAAATCTCTACCTCCAATGGTAAAACTGCCTCTGCTCTAAAAACTAAGGAAAATGGTGTAGCTCATGTTGGCATTCTAATGCTTGTCCTATAAGCCCATAGAGTTGGATTTATTTAGATGTGCCAATCTCTGCCTGAATTATCCACAGTTCTCTTCAATATCTTTAAGATGTTCTTATTTGTCGCTTATGCTTGTCCATTACCTTGAGGGTAATATATTGAAGATGAGTAATGTATCATGTGGAGTTTGGTACATAGCTCTTTTAAATCCTTGTTTTTAAAATGTTTGGCATTATCTATTATGATGGCATGAGGTACACCATATCTACAAATTATGTGATTTAGAATGAACACGGATATCTATTTTCTGGTAGCAGTTGATAAGGGTACAGCTTCCACCCATTTAGTAAAGTATTCTATAGCAGTAATAATTAATTTATGACCATTGGAAGATAGTGGATAAATCATCCCTATTAAGTCTAGTCCCCATTGATAAAATGGCCAAGGTGTTGTCATAGGATGAAGCTCTTGTGGTGGTACGTGGATCAAGTTTCCATGATATTGACACTTACGACAAGTTTTAGCAAAGTGACAAGCATCTTTCTCCATTGAAGGCCAAAAATATCCTATCTTAAGAAGTTTCTTAGCTATAGTTAATCCATTCGAATGTGACCCACAAATTCCTTTGTGGATTTCTTGTAAGGCTACATTTGATTCCTCTTTATCTAGACATCTAAGAAGCATTCCATCTAGACTCTTACGATACAATGTGTCAAATATTAAGGTATAATAAGAGGCTCAATGGATAAAGCTTTTCTTTTGATTCCTAGTTTGGTCCATAGGTAAGATTTGGTCTTTTAGGTAAGTATAAATGGCTCCATACCAAGGTGATTCATGTCCTATTAGCAAACAAATGGTATGAGGATGGTTAGGGTCAAATGTGAGTTGCTCAACTTCTTCTACTAGGAATCCATATCTAGTGTTTTGATCTAGTATTTGGAGAAGTGATGCCAAAGTTGTCATTGCATCTACTACTTTGTTCTTCTCTCATGGTACTTGCTCAAATGTGATGAGAGTGAAGTATTTCTTGAGATTTTCAACTATGTTTTTATACGGTACCAACTTATCATCTTTATTTTGATATTCATCATTGATTTAATTGATAATTAGTTGTGAATCTCCATAAACTTGTAGCTCTGTTACTTTCCATTCCAATGCCAGCTTTATGCCAATGACCAATGCTTCATATTTTGCTATGTTATTGGTACATGGGAATAGAAATTTATATGACTTTGGAATTTTAGATCCTTGAGGAGTAATCAAGAGTATGCCTACTCCTGATCCATGTTATGTGTAGGAACCATCAAAATATAGCTGCCATGTTTTTGCTTCAACATTTACAATTTCAGAATCTAGAAATTCCACTTGAATTGGATTTTCATCTTGGAATGGTGATTTTGCTAATTCATCAGCTATGACTTGTCCCTTGATAGACTTTAGGTCTACATATTTGATGTCAAATTTACTTAGCACCATGACCCATTTGGCTAGTCTTCCATTTAATGCTTCTTCGCTAAAAAGATATTTCAAAGGATCAATCTTGGCAATGAGTCTAATCTTGTGAGATAGCATATAGTGGAATAATTTTTGGGAAGAAAAAACTATGGCCAAGCATGCTCTTTCGATGAAGGTATAGTTCAACTCGTATTTCACCAGATTTCTACTTATGTAGTATATAGCCTTTTCTTTTCCTGATTCATCTTCTTGTGCCAAGAGTGCCCCTAGTGAATGTTCAGTCACTGAAATGTACAAAATAAAGGGTTTGCCTCTTATAGGTGGCATCAAATTTGAAGGGTTCATTAGATATTTCTTCAACATGGTGAAAGCTTCTTCGCATTTCTCATCCCATTTGAAAACTATGTCCTTATGAAGGAGTTGGGTAAAATTGTGACATTTTTCTGCTAATTATGAGATGAACCTTCAAATGGATTGGATCCTGCCTTGAAGAGACCTCATCTGACTTACATTTCTAGGTGCACCCATTTCCATGATAGCTTTGACTTTTGTAGGGTCTACCTCTATTCCTTTTGCTAACATAATGTATCCTAGTAACTTTCCTGATTGAACCCCAAATGAACACTTCTTTGGATTTAGCCTTACTTTGAATTGCTCCAATCTGACAAATATTTTCTCTAAGATAGGTAGATGTTCTTTTCTTGAGTGAGATTTAGCTAGTATATCATCTACATACTCCTCCATGAATTTATGCATCATGTCATGGAATATGGTTGTCATAGCTCTTTGATAGGTTGCTCCAGCATTCTTTAGACTAAAAGGCATAACATTCCAATAGAATGTCCCCCATGCGCAGGTGAATGTTGTCTTGTCTTGATCTTTGGGTGCTATTTTTATCTAATTATAGCCACTAAACCCATCCATCAATGAGAACATTAAATTTCCTGATGTCAGGTCTACGGTGGCATCTATACTTGGTAAAGGAAAGTCATCTTTAGGACATGCAAGATTGAGATCCCTAAAGTCCATGAAAATTTTGATAGACTTATCTACTTTTGAAACTGGCACAATGTTTAAAATCCATTGGGCATAATCAATGGCTCTTATAAACCCGACTTTCAACAATTTCTCCAACTCCACTTTTACGAGAAAAGCTATGTGTGGATGCATCTTTCTTAATTTCTTCTTTACTAGTCTTGCTCCTTCTTTTATGTTCAAATGATGCATGATTAAATTTGGATCTAATCCTGGCATATCATCATATGACCATGAAAATTTGATTTTTTTTTCCTTGAAAAATTTGATCAAGTCTTTTCTCTCTTCACTAGATAGAGATGCTGCTAAATGTATGACTTTGGCTCTGATTCTGATCCAATGTTCACCTTCTTTGTTGGTTCAATCAAGATAGGAGATCTTTCTTCATAGTGCTCGAGTAAAGTATCCAAACTCCCTTCCTTAGGTGCCTCTATTGGGTTTTCACCTTTGGAAATATTCTTTATTTCTTTCTCTTTTTATCTAATGTTGCCACAATGTGGTTTTCAACATTGGATTCTTTCCATTTTTTTGTTTTTTTGTTTTTTCCATTTTTAAGAGAATTGAGAGTTTGGATACTTTCCTTTGTCACTTCTTCTTGATATTTTGTGGTAGAAAAAGGCTAAACCACATTTAGGTATTGGGACACCAAGTTGTCATTCAAAAATGTTGGGAGGATGGTAGATTCAATGGAATCCCATTCGATTAATTCCAGATAGATAAGGGTCAAGGGATTAATATTTTGGCTTGGTTCAATGGGATTTAGGGATAAGACTTTGTTTGAAGGTTCAAACATTGTATCTTTCAAATCTATAACATGTGCTTCTTCTAGATATTCTAAAGAACTAGGGTCAAAGTCTTCCTCACTAGAATCCTCTACGATTTATGTTGAGTAAAAATCTCATGGATTAAACCTATCATTAGATTCCTCCATAGAAGGTCTCCATGATGGTACATAGGGTTCTCCTACCCATTGATTTACTTCAATTTCTTGGATTTGGATATTCTCTAAGACCAATTGATTTGAACTAGAGGCTTGATTCTGATTTGGTTTTGAGATTTGGTCCTTTTCTTTGCTAGGAGTGTAGGTGTGAATGACATCAACCTCCTTATCTTGACATGACTCACTTGACAATGAGTCCCACTCCCAATTTTTAGAATCCTCATCACTATGTGATTCTAATTGCAAAATTTGATCATAGACTTTAGGATAGTTCTTTTGAGTGTACCCTTGTTCTAGGTACCCTAATCCAGTCTTCTCTTTGTTGTCTCTCCATGTCATTTCAATGGGTTCAATGAGTCCTTAATTTCTTGTTCCCAAAGGTCCTTGTCCTTTGTATCCTATTTTATGCATGATTTGAAATCCTTTCCCATATTGATGTGTGGGAATGTTTACATTTTGGATGTGTTTTTCATGTGTATTTGTTTCCTCATCCTTATAAAGCTAGTTTAGGATTTCATTATCATCTTCATCCATGGATGAAGAGGTATTTTCTCTCACAAAGTGATCATTATATTTATGGGGTAGATTGGGTGGTCTTCCATATGACTTAGGAGATAATGGTAAGTCCATCATGGATAGTGAATATTCACCTACTCCTTTTTGCTTGATCTGACATTGTTTATCAAAATTTCTCATCATTTGATCCATTTTTTGGTAATGAGCCTCCTTGGTATAGACTTGGATGGATTTATCTTGATCTTCTTTTGGATTTTTAGGAATGTTCTCCTCACTAACCCTCTCTTTTCCCTTTTCTGATGTAGTTAGGTTAGTGGGACTTTGGATGTCTTCAACAACAATTTCTCTTTCTATCTTTTCATTTCCTTTCAATGATGGAAGGTCCTTAGAAATTTTCCCATGCTCTATTTTATTAGGAATAGACCCCTCTACATTATTTGTGTGGGACTAATGAGTCATTGATAGGCTTCATGTTGTTACAATATTGAAAGGGGTTTGAGTCCCCAATTACCATGATTTCTTGTCCTAGATAAGGTAATTTTAGACACTAGTGGTAAGTAGAAGGTACAAACTATATTACATGAATCCATGGCCTCCCTAACAAAATATTATAGGTAAACTTTATATCTAAGACTTGGAAAATGGTCTCTTTTTGCATGGGACCAACTATGATAGGAAGTACTATGACCCTTTTAGATGCTCTCTCTTCATCATCGTAGGCTTTTATAGTTATTTTCTTCTTTGGGTCAATAGCCTCCTTAGAAAATCCTAGGTCTTTTACCAAGTTTAGGTTACAAATATTTAAGCTAGCTCCTCCATCGATAAGAACTCTCTTCACTCTATGCTTGTAAATGAGGACCTCTATATGCAAAGGTAAATTCTATGGGTGATTTAACGACATGTCATCTTTCTTTGAAAAATATAAGCAATGTGGTGCAATAAGATGCCCTACCATCTTTTGAAACTTGTCTGAATCTAGATTTAGAGGCACATTTGTCTCCACCAAGGCTTTCTCTAGAATCTCCTTATGAGTAGGTGAGAGTTTAAGCAATTCTAGGATTGAGATCTGAGCAGGAGTTCATTGTAATTGGTCTACAAAATTGTATTTATTTGAAGATGAATATGTGTTTTGATTTGGTAGAATGATCCTTGGAGCATTTCCAGGTAGGGTGATTTTAGAATCTTTCCCCCTAGTTACAATATTAGATGTTGCTTCTCTAGGTTTCTCTTTTACCACGATAACATTTATAGTATTGTCCTCTTCGCTTAGAGTATTGATGATTTTATCATAGGTATGAGTGAAATTCACTTTCTCATTACCTCTTTTATGATTCTAATTGGTGTTTGATGACTCACCCTTTTCATGGTTTAGAAAAGGGTTTTTGAAGGTCGTATGATCTTCATTGTTTTGGGGCCCTTCAACTTTTATAGTCCCGTCTCAATTAGGTCTTGCACAAGGTGTTTCAACTTCATGCAGTCATTGGTTTTTTTACCCTTATTATGATGATACTGGTGAGAATCATTCCACCAATTAGGCTTAACTTGGGGTTCATAAGGCCTCAAATCAGGTAACGTGATAATTTTATTAGCCACCAAAGTTCTTAACGCATTTTCCAAAGGTTCACCTAAAAAGGTGAATTTTCTCTTTTGATAAGTGGAAAAGAAGGTTTGGGCTTGTTCCCATTAGCGTTATTGAAAGGATTTTTATTAGAATTGTTGTTGGAATTATTGGAATTAAAAGGATATTTATTCGTTTGATTCACATTGTATGAAGAATTTGCTCCGCTTGATAAATTAAAAGGGGTAGCCTTTATGTTGTGGGCTTCCACAACTCCATCATTTACAAGATTTTTGTTATTATTCTTTAACCATAGCTTAGGTTTATCATTGTGATTGTTGGCCCCTCTATTATTGATATAATTAGATACATAATGATTATTATTGGTATTGGTATTGGGTTTATTGTCTTTGAACAATTTTATTTCTCCCCTTTTTACCAACACATCTTCAATCTTGATCCCATTCTCAATAAGTTTTTCAAATGTTGGGGGACATTGAAATTGGAGTCTATAGTTCATCTCCATGTTCAATTTATTCGTAAATATCTCCATTTTCTCCTTCTTAGGGATACTTCATGGATACCTTGCAAAAATGGTTCTCCACCTTTGAAGAAATCCTAGAAAGGATTCTCCATCTCTTTGTTTTGTATCACATAATTTGAGCATTGTGATCTCATGTTTGATATTGTAGGAGTAATGGGTTAAAAATTTAGAGGCTAATTCCTCAAAAGTCTTTACCCCTTGCAGAAGTTTGGAGAACCATTCCGTGGCAGGACCTCCCAAACTTCTTGGAAAAAGTCTCATTAGGAACGTAGTGTTGTGCATAAACTCAATGCTTAGAGTGAAAAACTCTCTAAGGTGATCCTGTGGGTCTGTTTTACCCATATATTTATCATAGTTGGGAAAAATTGTATTGATAGGAAAAGGTGCCATGACTAAGCTTTTTTTGAAAGGGAATGGACACAAGGCCTCAATAGAGAAGGCCTTAGGTTCAGTGGCCTTTTTTATTGAATCAATTTGGGCTTGGAACATTTTCAATTGTTGAGTCATAGAATTCATCGGATTATCTTCTTCTTGGTTCTTCTTAAGTTGATCCACATCATAGTCATGTGGGAGCTTTACCCCTACTTGGGCTAGGTTTAGAAAAAACTTCTCCCTATCTATATTTATCAATTTATCCATAACCTCAATAAATTCGGTGTCTTGTTCCGCTCTATCAACTCTTTCCTCAAGTGTTTCCTTAGGAGCTTGGTTAGCTTTATTGATATTGTCATTGTTTCCTCCATGATGATAATTGTGAAATGCAGAGTTTCGATCCATTAGATCAATTCTTTCTTCAAAAAGATGAGGGAGACTATCCCCTTGGTTTTGATTATTGAAGGAACTTTGATATTCAAACTCAAGAACTTCTTTGGCAAGGCAAGTGTCATATCCTTGTCGACAACTTGAGTTTGTGAGAATGTGTGGAAACCGGCATCCAACAAGGTTTGATTTTGAATTGATTATTTGATTTGGTAATTGTTTCTTTATATGAGGAGATTAAAAAATATAAGATGTGCTTTCAAATGGATATCTCTCACTTGTTCTATGTATTTTCAAATACAATAACCACAAATACACTTGTTTCTTTTTAACCCTTTTCACAGTAAGTGTTTGAATT
Organism: Chamaecyparis obtusa; assembly: GCA_027943335.1. NCBI lineage: Eukaryota > Viridiplantae > Streptophyta > Pinopsida > Cupressales > Cupressaceae > Chamaecyparis > Chamaecyparis obtusa. Next base: position 574,226 of record BSBK01005480.1, read on the forward strand.
TGAACGAACATTATCATGGGTTTTTGCACAAAAAGATACTTCAAGCAATCTACCTAGCTCATAATTGGTTTGTAAACATGGCTCTATAAGGTAGTCTTTGCTAAGTTAACAAGGTATTTAATCAAGATTCCATTCAAAATGGATGTCAAAATTTCATCCTCCAAAAATTAGGAGGCTTCCCACCACCGGTATGTCGGAGTTTTGCACAATCCCGTAGGACTACTCAAGGAAGTTCAAAATTTTAACACCCTTTTGTTACACACCCCATTAAGGATGTATGTATTTTATTTTAGAGTGGTTTGGATTATTGTGGAAAAGGAGATTGTATCCCACTTTGGGTTGTCCCTCTCATCGGCCTTCTTAAGGAAAATCTTGGGAGGCGAGCCCACTATGGATCTAGCATGTTCATTTTGAAAGCAATAAAGTGGAATAAAGAGATAGGTTTTGGGAGTTTGATTCACCAAAAGGTGAAGAGCATATCCCTAGCTATTTCTCAATTCCCAAAAATGTTTTAAAAGGTTCAATTACCAAACCCACTAACTAATGGGAATCGAGTATTGCTACTCTTTTCCACAAACAAGGGGTTGTTCAAATTTAGTGTTTGATTTACTTAGCCTTTCTTTTAATCAAAGAATTTGACACTTTTGGCATTTTGATTCACATAGAAAGTGAAGAGAATAAAACTAATATCAAATCCCTCAAACAATAATAGGCTTCTTTAATTACTAGATTTTTGAAATGACAAGGACACAATTTAAGCAAAAATTGACCAAGTTTTAGGATTACCTCGTTTCGATGCTAGCAAAGGCTAGGGGCATTTTTGATGAGTTTTTGCAATTTTATGCTTACCTAGTGGTGATTGTTACTTTCTACTCGATTCTCCTCCAACAAATTAGTCAACACAACCAGCCAAAGTGAAGAAAAACAAGGATAACTTTGAATTTAAGCCATATTTATCAAATTTTGAGAAAATTTGATTAAGGAAAATAAATCCAATTAAGGGATATGAACTTTGATTTATATGATTCTACAACTTTCAAATATTGTTCATATACCTTGCTTTCTTGCTGAGAATCCTCTAAAACCAGCTTGATATGTGCAATATTCTCCTTTTTTATCCTCTTTGTCAAAGCCTTTCCTTCGTGATTAAATCTAGTCTCTGGTTTGTTAATTCTTTTGTGATCAGTCATCCTATAGAGATAGAGAAATCATTTTCTGATAGTCAGATTCTATTAATTTGAAATTTAATCAAAAGTGCTACAGAATTTATTGAACGCGCTATTTAAATGCTCAAACGCGCTATGGGTTGGCTTAAAAATGCTAAAGAAAATTTTAAAGGTGTTGAAATAGAGATCAAAAGCGCTATTAGTCTTCACAAAGGTGTCAAGAACATCATGAAAATGCTAGAGAAATGATCGAACACGCTAGCTAGTCAGGGAAAACATGCTAAAAGAATTAAGATAGAAAATAGAAGGAATCAAACGCACTAAAACTCTATGTAAAGGTGCAAAACTTTGTCGTCAATGCATTTTTATAGTGCTCAGAAGCGCTAGAGAAAAAGGTAAATGCGTTGTAGAAAGGATCAAACGTGCTATTTCACCTGCCAAATAGAGAGTTAAACTTGCAAATATGAAATTTTTTGGATTTTTATAAAAATGAGGCCTAATGCCCCACAATGGGCACCATTTTGTGTACTAGGAAAAGTACCTTCATAGGGTTAGTATTGCAAATAAATGAATAAAATAACTAAATTTCCACAAAGGAATAGCTATTTTAACAAATAAAGAACAATTAAGCACTCTATGGCTCTCTAGTTAGAGATGCTAATGATAAGCTCTCAGCAAGCTCTCAATAGTGACAGTCCTAAAATGAGAATTGATATGATAAAGCAAGATAAAACAATTATTTCCAAATTGAAATGCTAATTTTCTTCTATATTTGCCTTTCTACCTCTAAATTGCAAGAGGTTTGATGCTATTCTCATATTTGTGGATGATTTATGATTCAATTATGCCTTGCTTTTATAGATTTAGGCAAGGGTAGGGGGTGTAGTTGAGTTAATCATGATTAGGCTTGATTTAAGTCCATGGTTCTACCTTTGGAGACCATTCAAATATTGTGTCCTCAAAGCTTGGGACAAGAAGACAAAATGAGTAGACAAGATGCTCTTTCCAAGTGAGTGATTGAGATTCAATTTAGGCTTAATCATTGTGAGCTTAATCCTCAATTCCTATTGGTTGATTGATTTTTCTCCCATTTGGTGGTTGAGAGAAAATAGGAATTAATTAATTGAATTTAATTAATTTGTTTAGCCATGTGTACACCTTAAATAGGTTGATTTGATTTAAATTGAACTATGTAATTAATTAGATTAATTACATAATTAATTGATTTAATAGATTTAAATTGAATTGATGGCTTTTGATTTTCAATTGATTTCGAATTAAGGTTTAATTGCAATTTATCATTGATTTTGAGTTGATTTGATTTAATTGCATTGAATTTGTCTTGAATTGCCTTGATTTCTTATTAAAATGATCTTGTCCATTTTTTAGTGATTACACTAATACTTTAACAAGAGAAATGGCTTGAACGAAAACATAAACAACTCCACTAATTACGTTTCCACTACGAGATGCCCCCAAGTGAAGACAAATCAAGGGAAATACCACATAAACATATAGAGAACACAGAAGGGATCTACCTACTGTGGGGTTAGTATGATCATAAGATAATATTATATATATATATATATATATGATATTATTGCAAATGAATTGACACCATTCCCAAAAGAAATTATAACTACAATCATAATGGAGGAAAGAAAATGTAAGATTTACAAAGAAGAGTCTTTTCGAACCACAACATGGAGACCAAAAAGAATCGGTGCTACCAAGTCGCAAATCCAAGCAGACTACACAAGGAAAATATTTATGAACAATAGCACAAGTAAAACATAACATGAAAACAACATATAGAAGAATAGAGATACATATAGAGGAATAGTACAATAGGTTTGATTCCTTTATCACCTTGTACCAACAAAGTAACAAGGTTTGTATAAAATAATCTAACAAACATTTAGCAAACACATTATAGGAGAAACACAATACAACATGAAAACACACATAAAGCTACCATGGAGGACAAGCCAATCAAACGCATCACCTACTCTCCCCATCTTGGTCTATATCATTTAGGGAAGGTGGGAAACTCACAAGAGGGACTATATCTAACACGGTAGGAATAATAGTCAGTTCCAAACAAGGATCCTCTTGAGAATCGTGATGTTTGATACTAGGTGTAATTATCAATTATGTTGAAAGAATATTAGGTAAATCAATATCAATGTCAATAGTCTCATATTCATCATTAGCATCATTAGGATCATCAAGAGTATCTTCTTCATCAAGATCAATCAAAATAGAATATAAGATATGAATAGAATCATCATAATCATTCATCTTAACATCATTATTAACATTAACTTCTTCCAACACATTAGGCACAAGTTGGTCAAAAGAAGGTAAAGAACTTTGAAGAATAGGGGCACATGCCTTAGCTTGAGCCCGACGCTTCTTACAAAGTTCATTGGTAGATCGGTTACATTTTGTCTTGTTTAAAATATGTTGAGAACTAGGAGGAACAACCATCAGTTCCTTCATAGGTTCTATAGGAGGATTAGTAGGATTTCTAGTAGGCTGAAAAAAAAATACTAGGAGCTTGATTAATAGAAATAGAAGCAATGGATAAAGGAGGCATGGAAGGTGTAGGCAAAAGACCATGGTTAAGATCCATTGAGACATGCTTAGCTCAATAATCTTGTGATGTTTATAGGATTGATATGAGCGAAAAAGGTTATCAGGTCGAGAAGAATGTGAACTAGGTAATGAAGGCCAAAAGAAGTCAAGGGTAGCACAATCCCTAGGCCTAGAAGGTTGATATAAACTATGATTAATTGTCTTTACTTCTTCATCATGAATTAATTTAATACACTTATGGATAGGAGAAGAAATGACATGCATGGTAGTTAACTAAGGCAAACCAAGCTTAACTTGAAATTGCTCAGAAGTAGGGACAACAACGAAGGTAGTTTCCACAACTTTACCACAAATTTTAATAGGTAAGTTAATATAACCAAATGATGGATAGAGAAAACATTACAAGTTTGGATCCACACATTAGATGTATCATAACAATCACATGTAAGTTCTTCATAAAAAGGTGTTCTTAAGTAATGACATTGACTAAGGATGTAGGATCAACAAAAAAACCATGTGTAGGTATCTTAGAAATCCTAGCATAAATGTAGAGGGGACAATCAGGAGCTTTAATAGTCTCAGAATCATCAAAGGTGATCAAGAGTTCCCTAGGTCTTTTATTCTTAGGTTGTTTTCAAGGTTTAGGTTGAGGTTTCGAATTAGGCTTAGGTTGAGGTGGAACTTCAAGTTGAGGTTGAGATTGAGGCTGGGGTGGAGATACAGGTTGAGACAAAACAACATGCTCCACATGGTTAAAAATATGATTGAGATCATCCATCTTTGAATCATAAACAATATCCACAGAAGATGGCTGAACAATGGTATTAGTATCATGTGTAGGCAAAGGATTTGTATAGATTTGGATGTTTTTCTTAGGAGGAGAGATAGATTTGTTCCCAATACCATCAAAATTATCAACAAATAAAGCATTAGAATCAATTAAGTCTTGAACCTTATGTTTTAGAGAATAACACTTCTCAGTGTCATGGCCATTCTGACGATGGTATTGACAAAAGGCTTTGGGATCAAATGATTTGGATGCCATCATAGTAGGTAAAAGAGGTCAAATAGGAGGCAAAGTAATTATATTAGCATTCAATAGTTTACTCATAATAGAATGTAAAGATTCAGAAAGAGGAGTAAACATATGATTTAGACAAAAAGCAGTGGATGCACAAGTGGCATTGTTGGATGCAACAACAACTTGATCAACAACTACATTTTCTTGATTATTTATCTTGACATAGTTTCTAGGTTTTTTAAACTTGTTGGGATTAGGAGTAGCATAACTCTTATCAACAGGAACATGAGACATTGGAGTGTTGCTCTAAAATTGACTCACTTGTAATTGATAATGATGAAGCGCTGCACAAAGTTGTTGAAAAGAGGTAAATTCAGTAAGTAGAATCTTATCTCTAATATCCTTTTGTAAATTTGAAATAAACATATGTTGAATATCAATATCAGGAACAGGATAAGAAATTTGAGCATACAAATGCTTAAATCTACCAATAAATTCAGTCAATTTTTCTTTAGTATTTTGTTTACAATGCATCAAATCAGTTAAGGACACTTGCAAACCAATGTTATTTTGGAACTTTTGGATAAAGGCATTAGAAAGTTTTGGAAAAGAATCAATATAATAAGGAGGCAAGGAACAATACCATTGCAAGGCCTTATCACGAAAATTTCTAGCAAACAACTTGGCTAAAATCCTATGGTCATGAGCATAGTCACTACAAAGGATTTGAAATATTTTAACATGAGTGACATGGTCTCCCTTACCATTGTAATTCTCAAGATGAGGCATATTGGCTTGCTAAGGAACATGAGCATGAATAATGTCTAGGGAAAAAGGACTACCCATGTCACATGTAGGAATGCTAAACTTGGATTGAGTTAAGGACGCAAGTTGTTGTTGTAAAGAGGACACAGTTTGAGCCAGACTAATGATTATGGAATCATTAGAATAAATAGAAGGAATAGAAACATTAGAAACACTAGGGAAAGTGTAGGAAGTGATGAGAATGGAAGACACAACCGGTAGAACACTTGGAACCATAGTTGGAAGAGGGTTGGAATAGGTAAAAGGAACATGATGGTAAGAAGGTTGTGAGGTAGGTAGAGACACCAGTGGAACACTCATAGGAAGAGATGGAAGATATGCAGTCACTAAAGGAGGAGTATAAGTAGGAATTCTAGGTAAAGGAATGGAAGAAGGTTCCACACTAGTGACAAGATGAGTGAATCCTAGATCTTGAGCTCCTTGAGCTAAAGGTTTGATATTTAAATGCACAAGATGATTGATACCATGCAAGATATTAACACCTTGATCACTATCCTGAAGAACTTTCTTAAGAGCCTCTATAGCTTGAATAGAATCTTGATTATGGTTTTCTTGAATAAGCCAGTTTCTCATTTTATCAAATTCAGTTGAAAGTTTTTGGCCTTGTTCAGGAGGAACTCTTAAAGCACCATCCTTATCATGAGATGAGTGAGAAGATTTATGCTTCATAGTAGGATTGGAATCATGAGTGATCAAATTGTCATCCAAGATCCTAAGGAAAGGAGATGAAGACTCAGGATCAAAGGAACCCATAAGTCTATGACTTCTTCTAACTGAGATATTATAAGTAGGACTAGAGGTAGTAAAGCTCATACACCAATGCAATGCAAATGAACTAAATTAGGAAAATACAAGGCATGAACAAATAAATATTTTTGTATTTTTTCTTATATGGTTTTTTTGTTTTATTTTTGAAATGTAAATGCAAGCACATAAAATAAAGACTAATCTAATATGCATGCAAGATCTAACATGAAATTTAAATCTAACACCATAAAAGAAAGAGTTGTCGTAAGCGAGTTCACCAAAATGTAAGGAATAAAAAATGATGATTGGTTGGTTGGTTATTGTTGATGTGGTCACCAACATGTAAATAATATCCTTTACATATAGAAAAATTGGGGAAGGTAAAATTGTCTTCTTAACCCCAAATTCCCAAAGGAAAGATCCAAATTGATTAATCAAAAGAAAATGGTCAATGCATAAATAAATCAATCGATTAGTAATAAGAAGAAAGAAGAAAACCTTACATTATGTTTTCGAAGAGAGTACTAAAATCTTAATTAAAATAAATTGAAGACAAATACTAACCTCAAAGTATAGTAGATCTAGAAATTGTTGTTTTCTGGTGTCTGTACTGAGTTTCTGGAAATTCTGCGACCTACCCTAGCCTGGAAACACAGAGACAGAGAAAACCCAAAAATCTTTTTCTTTCCTAAACCAGGTCAACCTTGACCCAAATACAAGGTGCAATCATGCCCCCTTTATGTTGACCTTAACTTGCACTACAACAAAAATTATGTTTGCGGATCCCAAAAGTTTGCCGAAAAGGGTATCCGAATGTGCTCTGTAATTCATTGTTATGTACCTACACCTGCAAGAAAAATGGTTTTTTTGTCTGGATGGGAGGTTTGCCTTGGTCAAACCCCAATTTTGGAATTAACCTTGAAATAGAATTAAAATTGCAATAATAAACAAATTAAATAGAACAATTCACCTTGCTTATGTTGAAACCCTTGTGGAGCATTCAAATCCTTGAATCCACAAATATGTATGCTCCAAATGGATGTAGAATTGTAGGATGTAGGATGTCTCTAATCAATTTCATTTAGATCTTCAACACCAATCTTGAATGGATCTTGGAATAGGAAGAATCTTGAATGGATATGGATGGAGAAATCTTCAACAAGAGGGCTCCATAGAGCTTGAATCCTTCAATGGCTATCAACAGATCTCCTTGATGAATTGAATCTTGAATGCTTGAATGCTCACTTTGATAAATTATGCATAGATGATCCTCCCTTTTCTTTCCTTCTCTTTTTCTCCTCCTTTCCTCCCTATAATGAGAGCAAAAGGCTTCCTTATATACTAGTCTAGGACACCAACTTCTAGAGAGGCTGACATATGAGAAATAAATTCCCATTAGGATCATACCCTTAGAAGTGGACTTATATTAAATGTCTTTTAAGAGTCACCATTTCAAAACCTGAAGCAGCTGACCTGGAAGTGGGAAAGAATTTTTTCCAAACCCTGACATCCGAAAATCTTTGGAATTTGAAATTTAGACCCTGGGTCAAGGTCGAGGTTGACCTAGACCCTGAGGTCAAGAACCTCAAATTCTCAAAGCAAGATATCAGAAATAGGTAGGAAAGAAGTGGAAAATAGGGCAGGACAAGGGAAAAACTAGATCCAAGTCAAAGACCCATTCAAGGCATTTGACATGACCCCAAACCACCTACTCGGAGGGCTTAACCAGTTCTAAAGGGAAGTGCTTCTATTTTTTGATGATACATACACACACACACACACACACACACACACACACATATATATATATATAATATCTCTTGAGTATTATATTAATTTCTCTAATATTTACATATACATATACATATATATATATATATCTTCACTAGCATTGACTCATAGTGTTTATCTGACAAAAGCTACAAAAAATCAACACTCCCTCTGAGCTAGGGAGGATAAATCAATCCAATGTCAACACTTAAGACACTTGACAACATCAATCATATGATGTAATAATTAAATACATCATCCTCATGATGTAATCAATAGAAACATATTCTCAATGTGTGGATTGCCTCCATCGGTGATTCTATCCACAAGTCCTCAAGTGGATTGCCTCCATCGGTGATTCAATCCACAATTTCTCAGGTGGATTGCCTCCATTGGTGATTCTATCCACAAGTTCTCAAGGGGATTGCCTCCATCGGCAATTCTATCCACAAGTTCTCAAGTGGATTTCCTCCATCGACGATTCTATCCATTTGATATCTTGAGTATTGGCCTATCAGAATGTCAACACATGATATTCACCAAATACTCTAAGTATTGGCCTATCAGAACATCAACATATGATATTCACCAAGTACTCAATAAGGTATTGGCCTATAGAATATCAACACGTGATATTCACCAAATACCTATCATATATCTATACAAATAACTCATAGACTATGAATTTAATGACATCTAACACTTAGTTGTTGATTTACAAGATATATCTATAAAAACAACTCATAGACCATCAAATTAATGACATCTAACACTTAGTTGTTGATTTAACTCATCATGATCTATTTCAACATTATAAATAATGTATATCATGATTTAAGTTATTGTAAGATTGTCACCTTCCAATAACTTCTACAAATACAAGTGATAATCATTTGGAAGTCATCACTTCCTCATGATTTACATAGGGGTCAGGCCCATTAAAAGATTCATGATTCATTAGTATAATAAACAATTATATCAAGTTTACCTCAGAAGTGTTTCACCTTCAATAGTGAACTCCCTCTCAATCAATATGATCAAGATTATCACAAGTTGACTGAACCATCTTCTCCCTCTGAAGCTCAATTTTATCAACTTCTTGACTAATTTTGAAATTTCAAACTCCCTTTAAATCTAGTTTTAATCATCAATTCATTTGCAATCATCAAGTTCTTTCTCGCTTGAATGCAATTATCTTATGCTTCTAACCTAACGGTATGTCAGAGAGAGATTACAAATAGCTCAGTAAACTATCTTGACCAGAAATACCAATGATAGAAGCATACAAGATTTTAATAACCAATAGTATATCATGACTTAAAAAAATCAAAAATTATGTGCATTAATAAAACATGAAATACTTATCTTTTATAAATGTCAAGTATTTCATTTTGTAAGGTGAGCCCATATAGAAAATATCATGCAAATTCACAAAATGATGTCACCATTATTGAACATTACCATAATTATTCATATAACCTATCATGAATATCTAAAGGTTCTATACACTATGACAACCTTCAATATGATCAGATCTTCCTTCAAGCAGTTAGGTTTTTAAAGAAGGAACCTCGGTCTTTTACAAATTTTTGCATAGACTCATACATAGTCGATCATAAGTTTTGAACTTGAAATTTTCTCTTTGATCTCTCTGGTGAGATTATTCTAAATTTGATTATAACCAACATATCCAAAATTTAGCAAAATCCAACAGTGCATTTGTGAGATATGGTCCTCATACTGAGACTGTATTTTCTGAGATAGTCACACATTCACCATCAACAAACTACTCTCTTACATTTGCAACTTGGCTCTGATACCATGTTAAGATTTTTAGGATCATTTCAAATGTAATAGTACTATCTCATTCTATGTGTTTTCCAAATGCAACAATCTCTTGCATTTATATTGAGAAAGAGCCAAGAATAGACACGTCCCTTCATGGGACATGTCTATTCATTATTATGTAATTAATATAATGACAATTATGATTACACACACACACACACACACACACACACACATATATATATATATATATATATATATATATATATATATATATATATATATATAATATCTCTTGAGTATTATATTAATTTCTCTAATATTTACATAATAATATATAAATATATTATATATATATAGGATTTGAGCAATACAAATCCACAAAATCCGAAGATCACCTGCATACAAAAACCTGTTACAAGGAAGTAGAGACAAGAAGAGGGCAAGGGTTTGACTCAAAAATATGGAGAAGAAAGTATCCTCAATTAATGAATGAATTAAATGTACCATGGATCATCCTTATAAAGGAGATCAAAAGCCTTTAAAGGCAAACCCTAGTGCATGTAATAATTAGTTAAATTATTACAAGACTAATGCATGCAAGTTTATATTTAAAACAACTAGTGCATGAGTTTACAACAACTCATGCATGTGTGTTTAAATATAAACAACTAAAGTAAAAGAGTTGACATCTTAAGAAGGGAGTAAAGTTAATTAATAAAATTAATACTTTACTCTAATACCCCCCCTTAAGATGAGCAACAATGCAGCTACAAATAATGCAAGAAGAAAGCAAAGGAAACTATAGTGCAAAAAGCAAAAAAATGGGTCCCAGCAACATGGCCTGATGAGGTACCCAGCACAACCAAATCTCTGTAAAATAGAGAAATAGAGAAAACCCGGTGGGAAAAAAACCCTACTCCAAAAAGAGATAGAAAAATGCAGAAAAAGAAATGGCTCAAGAGACTCTCTCAAAACCATAAGTACAACCAACCCCCCATGAGAGAGGGATGAGACACCAAAGCCCCCCCAGAATGATGGAACCCCTGTGTAAATGATCAAACCAATGCAACTCCAATGCGGAAAAAACAAAGGCACAGAACAAGAAAACCCCTGAATGAGAGGTGAAACTAGAAGGCCTAACTGATGCTCAAAGGAGAAAACATGAGGATCCTGAAAGGAATCCCCAATGTAGGTGGTGTGACAGGTGTGCTGACACTGTCATGAAAGAGGAGATGAACGTCCTTTGTGGAATCCTCAACAAGTGCACCTGGTGGCTCAATGAATGGAGCTAGAGGGTCAGGCAGTGCTGAAGAAGAATCCTACTGAAGAGAAAAGACCTCAACAGGATGTGGTGTGGCAGTCATAGCAGTGATCTCAAGAACAATACAAAAGTTCAACCGACCTGACTGCACCGCATGAGGCTCTTACAAAAGAGGAGAGTTGTGCTTTGATAATGGAGCTGGTGGACCAAAGTGTGAGAAGGTGTAGAGACAGGTGGAATGATCAACTGTCTGTGTAGCAACAATGCCTCCTGTTGCACTATCTTGAATGAAGACTGAATCTGCAGTGAACTCAACTATCTTCCCTGATCCACTGTGTGTAATCTGATAAATCAAGAGAAGGTTTATAGACAGAGATGGAACATACAATACATCATTGAATGTGCCATCCTGAATGCCTATTGAACCTTTCCTGTAGACTGTCAGGATAGTGTTATTCCCCATGAGAATATGAGGAATGGGAGAAGCCTCAACAGTAGAGAAGACCCCTTGAGAAGATGCCATATGGTGAGAAGCACCTAAATCCAGTATCCAAGGGACTTGTGAAGGGGATGCAATGGATTCCCATAATGCATGACCCTATCCAAAATCCTATCCAGATGTTGAAGATGTGGAAGAAGACTGAAAATTAGACCCCTGTGAGGTAGAAGAGGATGGAGAAGAAAAAGTGCTCTACTGAAGAAGAGCTTGCAAATCTGCAATCTATTTCTCATAGCCATCAAATCTCTTCTAAAAATAATGTGACTCATCATGAGGTCCCTTGTGACAATAGGAACATGTAGGTCTCTTAGTCTTCGGTTTCTCCTTCTTACACGAAGATGGTGGGCTAGTAGAGTGTTGAGAAGAGGAATCTGATATCTGCTTCAGCTTCTGCTTCTGCTTTTCTTTGGATGGTTGGGAAACCAATGCTTGGTTCTTTGATCCTATTAGAGAGTCCAACTAAGTAAGCTTGGCCTGCTTTCTAGTCAAACAATCACAGAACACCTCAAAAGTGGGCATGGTGAATGTAGGTCCCAAAGCATCCATGGTAGAATGAAAGGTAGAAGAGAAGATCTGAAAGTTTCCCCGAAGCTTAGACAGAATCAGATAAATGCATTCTTTATCAATCTTTCACTTTCCACATCCATGTAACAAAGATCTCTATTGTTTGAACTTCATCAGAAAGTCCTCAATAGAGGGAAAAGAATTAGGTACAAGAGAGGTAAGCTCTACCTCAATCAGAAGTGCTCTGAACTCATTGATGGTACCGAATAATGTCTTAAATTTATCCCACATCTATAGAGGTGTAGTACACCCATCAAGATGAAACTAAAAGTTGTCTAATACCTATAAAGCAATCAACCTCATAGCCTCATCCATCTTGTTTCGATGCGACATGATCTCAAAGGGCCTCTATAATATTGGTTGCACTGCATCTAGAAAAGACCAGAGCCCTTTTGAATGGAGAAGTTGTGTCATTAGGGTTTTCCATGTGTGATAATTATGTGGGGTCAGAAGTTCTAGACAAGAAGAGGTCTTGGCCATATTTTGTAGAAGGGGTTTTTTTTTTTTATAAATATCTAGTTTAACTGATAGAAACAAGAAAATAACACCCCCCCACAATTCAAATATCGAACCCTAAGCCTAGAATGATATGCTTTATCAAGAGAAGAGCAAAAAAGCTTCAGATCTAAATCTTGTGTACCTTGAAAAAATTTTGATGAAAATAGGCATAAATCTAGATGATTCTCAAGAAGATCTTTCTGTCAATTCTTCCGGATCGAAAAATGGAGCTAATTTGAGCAAATTAGCCCCCCCGAAATGCAAGAAATAGAATCTGACTTTGATAGAAAAAAAATGCAAGCTAGATGACAAAAAAAACACCAAATTAACCACCATGAGAGTGTCAGGCTCAGAACTAGCTTTTCGGTGATATCTCATTTGCCCGATTTTGACACCGTATGCTCAACTTATGAGCAAAATACCAACTGGTGTGCTAGAGAGCCCAAAAATGGTGTAAATGAGGATGATGCATGATGACATCATCAAATGACGGGCTTAAATTTGACGGCCAAATGGTTGTTGCTGCCCAAATTTTAAATAAAAAAAATTCAAAATCGCATGCGCACCTCGGGATCTCTGTCAAGGTTTCAGATTTTTGTCTCGATTTGCGCACCAAATTTTTTGTCTTGATTTGTGTGCCAAATAGAAAAAAAATTTGCTCCATTTTGTTTGTCAATCAGTACAAATTTTGTCTTGGGAAGCATGTAGATTTGTACAATTTTTGCCTCGCGAAGCGTGTCAAGCTTATGGTACAAAAAAAACCCCAAAATGCAAAGTTGTCCAAATTGGACATGCCTTATATCGAAATAGGGGCATTTGGGTGCTGTGAGCTCAAAGGTGAGGTCCATTTGAGCTCAAAGTGCACCAAAATTTAGAGACCCCCTAATTTTAATTTTTAAAAAAGGCCCTAATCTGAATCCTTCAAACCCGAACAAGCTATAGCAGATTAGGCTCTGATACCATGTAGAATTTGAGCAATACAAATCCACAAAACCTAAAGATCACCTACATACAAAAACCTATTACAAGGAAGTAGAGACAAGAAGAGGGCAAGGGTTTGACTCAAGAATATGAAGAAGAAAATATCCTCAAATAATGAATGAATTAAATTTACAATGGATCATCCTTATAAAGGAGATCGAAAGCTTTGAAAGGAAAACCCTAGTGCATGTAATAATTAGTTAAATTATTACAAGACTAATGCATGCAAGTTTATATTTAAAACAACTAGTGCATGAGTTTAAAACAACTCATGCATGTGTGTTTAAATATAAACAATTAAAGCAAAAGAGTTGACATCTTAAGAAGGGAGTAAAGCTAATTAATAAAATTAATACTTTACTCTAACAATATATATATATATATATATATATATATATATATATATATATATATATATATATATATATATATATATATATATATATATATATATATATATATATATATATATATATATATATATATATATATATATATATATATATATATATCTTCACTAGTATTGACTCATAGTGCTTATCCGACTGAAGCTACAAAACATCAATAGATATCAACAAACCCTGCACCAGGTAATGTACTTGCAATGGATTCCATAGGTATAGTATTCTCTTGTTGTTCCCTTGGCTGATCTGCATTGAAAGTCTTGGTTGGTGTAACTTACTTATTAACAACATGATTCCAATATTGGTTATCCATACCTTTTAGAAAAAGGTTCATTCTACCACTCCACACTGAGTAGTTCTCTGTTGTGAACTTTTAACCTTCCTTCCTCATCATTCTCAAATATTTACCTCAAGTTGTTAATATTCTCCACAAAAGGACCAAAGCTTTGATAAAAATTGTTAGTCCTAAGGGTCTAAGATTGCTGAGAGGGGGGGGAGGGAGGGGGGGGTGAATCAATAATCAAAGATATATGATACATTTTATTTCCTTAACTCAAAACCAACATTCAAAAGTTTACCGACTGATAAGAAAATGAAACTTAATCAAATAAACAAATCCATCATAATGCATGCAACACATAACACAAAGATTTTTCCCATGGAAACCCAAATTAGTGAAAACCATGTGTGAGATATGAGTGTGAAAAGTGACTATTACACTACACTTCAATGAATCATTATATAATTGATCTAAACAATGAAATTAGGTTAATCTAAAACCAAGATCAATCAAGTTGACTCATTTCCTTCTAGTGTAGACACAAGTATGAGTTTTTCTCTCAGGTCATTCCAAAACCCAATGACTAATAGACATAATCTAAATGAAGGATTTAAACTAACATGCAAGTGCAAAGTTAATTTAATTAGCTAGTGATTAATCTATATTAAAAAAATGAAGTGTTCCTAGATTTGATAAATGCAATAAAGATGTAATCAAAATAAACTAAATTATGCAATGTTAACTAACAATGATTTCAATGCATAAATAACTAATAAGAAAAATAACAAGGTTACACTACTTAGAAAAATATTCAATCCTCTTACGAGAATGGAGGCTTGGTTATATAGGAATCCTTTCAAGAATGAATGGGCGAGATCAATCAAAGATGGATGATTGAGATTTATTCCAAACTAGCACAATCCATGTGCAACTGATTTGATTGGTCGAGAGAACCAACTAGTTGAACTAGTTTGGTCAGTTGTTTTGGAAACATCCAAGGCTAAGCTGAAGTTTCTAAATTGACCGATGAGTTAACAGAGGTGATTTCCCAGTTAACTAGATTGTTTCCAAAATTGTGTTTAGTTGACTGAATGATGACACCATAAGTGCATTTTTGGAATATTTAAAGGATTTAATGCATTTTCCTCCAAAATATGATGACATAATTAATTTAATTCCTTTTTGTGATTAATTGACAATTATTTATTTATTTAATCAACAACCTAAAATATTAATTAAATAAATGATATAAGGTTGATTTAATTATCAACAATATTAGGATTTATGAATTAATTAATCAAATAAGATCAGGTGCAATAGTTGAATGGGACCTAGAGTATAGGTCAAATCCGATTGATGAGTTGAATTGCCTTAGGTTAGGACTTAGGAGATTTAATCAAAATTAGGGCTTTCTTGATGAATATTCAAGATTAGGGTCTTATGGTTTTGGTGACCATTTTTAGGTGATTACATTTTCCCTCTTTGAATTGATGTGTGACTAGTGCATTGATTCAAAGAATAGTTAGTTTTCAAACCAAGAATACTTTGATGTGAAGCGATGAAACTACCTTCAAGTCGATTGACTCAAAAGATATTGATTTTGAACTTGATTTCCAAGAGCGAAGATCGATAGGAAGTTCATAATGTTTACCTTGATGTGATGTGATGAAACTGAACACCTGTCTGATTTGATTATGACAACTAACCAATTTGATGTGAAGTGATAGAATTGGTTAATATCAGAAAAGACTCTTAAACCATTGGATTAGTTTAAACAAATAACTAGTTTGATGTGAAGTGATGAAACTGATTATAATTAAGAGATCGATAGCAAAATTGACTTGATTTGATGTGATGAATCCAATTGGATTGATGAGGATAATATCAGTTTTTTGCAAAGCGATGAATTGATATGCCCCTAGAGATTTGTTGATGATGAAAAATCTCAACTTTATGTGGTGTGATGAAGCTAAGATGCCCCTTATGATGAGGTATTTTTTAATCTGATGATTTGATTATTTGATTAAAGATTCTTGATGTTTGATAATGTCATCACTGAATTGTTGATATCATGACCATGCCCCCTCGGGAGAGAAATCAAAATATGTCTAGGTGCCCCAATGATCTAAAGTAATTTCAATTTGATAAAATGATGTAGGAAGATATTGATCTTATTTTGATGAGGTTTTAAGTGTGTAGGCCAAATTTTGCACTTGATTCAGGTCATGTTAACTAATTTTGACCAAAAATTAGATAAGGGTTGACCAAGATTCTGGCACTTTGATTGCTTGTGGAGAAAAAAATCCCATTAGGTCTGGAGTACATGAGATTGATTATGCAAGAGGTTAACTAAAATTGGAGTAAAAAAGTCAAACTACAATTTTGATAGATAAAATGATCTCGAATTTTGATTTTGATCTTGAAAATAGAATCAAGACGGTCAAATTAGCTAGGGGTGCAATTTTCATATCAGTCAGAGCAAGTTGAAAATTAGGTCAAAAATCTATATAAGAGCCAAAACGGTCATTTTCATTTCATTTTCACCTCTCCAAGTTTGAAAACTCAAAAACCTTCTATGAGAAAAAATGGTGATTCCAATAGAAGCTCATCAATTTGAGAGGCAACGGTTCCACAAATGGTTGAGGAACTACGGGCCAATGACTCCTGTTAAGTGATTTTTTTCAATTTTTTGCAAGTTTTTTTTCATAATTTTTGCCAATAGTCGTAGTTTCTCATATGGGATCGTATAGGGGCTCATACAAGTAACTACCTCCAAATGTTTACTCATATCAGTCCATTATAATTCTTGTACTAGAACCACCCATTTCTTGTACGAGAAAATATAATAGTGCCCATATTATCATACCTTTATGTGAGTTTTCTCATACCACATAGTTTACTCATACTTGTATGTGAGAATGCATGTACGAGAAAGTGGTTAAATGTGTTCACTTGTACTAAAAATAACGAGCACTTTTAAGGCCTAAAAAGTCCAAATTTAATCTTTTTGTTGGTTGATTGAAGTTCATTAGCATTTTTTCAGCTTCTGGATATATGTTTTTGGACTTGTTACTAATGAGCACTTGTTCATTTCTTGCAAGAGGTGCTCCTGGATGTGAAGTTCTGGATCACATATCCACCGACGATGAGACTGATCCAATGCTTATCCAAGGTTGGGCTAATGATTTTGGCAAAGTGTGGGTTTGGCTAGTTTGGTGACATTCTTGATATTTGTGTGAACCACAGACTGTTGATTGCTCTGGTGGAGAGATTCCATAATGAGAACAACACGTTTCACTTTCCTACTAGAGAGATGACAGTGAACCCAAAGGATATATATCATATCCTTCATATTTATTTTGGTGGTCCCTTAGTAGAGTATGAGTCCTTCCAATGTTTTGGTATGCTAGCCATCCGTAGAGTATTCCAGGATGATGATATCTTAGAGAGATGGGTGGGATGGACGCCATGATGTATAGCTATGGTTGTTCTTCTCCCCTTGTATGTATCATGGATAGGTTCATAGGTTGCTTCCTCATGCTTGATAGAGGATAGTTAGGTTTTCAGTTAGGGCGGGGGGTAGTGCTAGAGTGCTTGTTGGCTCATCCATCAAAGCTAGGGTGGGTTTCTTTCATTTTGGTGCATATATACCACAAGCTCCTCAAGGTTGTGTTTTGGGGTATGAGGACCTTAGCTGTTGGGGTACTTATACTTCATACATGGGCATGGGAGCATCTCCCTATCTAGTGGCCATTATGTGATGATGCAAGGACATTAGGGAAACCCTTTATTTACAGATATACATGTTATATTGTTCAACCCCACTTGGGAAAGACTTCCTATTGGAGGTGACAACTCGATGATATGATA